>OZ024902.1:21373299-21439963 GCA_964017125.1 Flabesymbios commensalis | reverse complement strand
GACAAAAGCGGATAAAGTCTTCGCCCAAAGGCCAGCGTTTTGATTTGATGAAATCAGATTATCTTACCTTTCCAATGTCTTATGCATATATTCTCATATATTCGAAGAAGAAACCATTTTACCATATACACTCATTGCACGAGTTTGCGCGTGAACATTAGTCTGAACAAAGCAGTTCAGCTTTGGTCACTGTGTGGCGTGTTGTTATTGGAATGTGTGTAACATTAGTCTGAACAAAACAGTTCAGCTTTGGTCACTGTGTGGCGTGTTGTTATTGAAAAGGGTGTATTACCCTAAGGTTCTGAAGTGTAGTTAAATGATTCCGAATACACCTTAAACAACAAGTGAAATAAAAAATCTACCATACTGGTCTGGTAACATAATGCATCTTGACGATTGTATAAGAGATGCAGCTTACATAAGGTAAAAATACGGTTTCTGCGCTGAAAGTGTATACTTAGAAATGGGTAAACAACATAGCGGAAAAACAATATTTAAAAACGACCTACTTTTTTCAAAGTCTGAGAGATTGGATTACTCAATAAATTGCCTAATGGTGGAAAAATATTTCATTCCGATTCTCTTACAAAGTAGTAGCTAAGCTGGCTGCAAAAAGTAAAATGTTATAATAATACTCCTGTCTCTGCGTAGATACATGCTCTCACAGGGCTGAAGGCGTGACTGAAGGCGAGTCCTGCCTTCTATTGGATAAACGTCACAATTAAACTAAAAGATGTTAAGATATTCTGATTAAAATTATGAACTTGCTTGCTTATCCAAAGTACATAGCTAAAAAGACAACTTCATTTATGTAGCAGTTGAGAATATCGCTCATACAATTTGTTCTGTAAAATTTAAAGTTCGAGCTGTGCATTTTTCAGTTATATTTACCACAGTAGCGGTAAGATGTGAACATTTACCTATGAAACCTTTGTATCTGAGGTATGTTAACTTAATATGTCGGACAGTAAGAGATAGGATAATCTGTGCTCATTTGGTCTATTTTCTGTTTCAAACCCATAATAAACAAAGATAAGAATGTGCATGGCTCTAGATTGAATGAAAGTAGTTTATTGGATTTCACTTCACTTAATTTCAAGTATTAGCTTGAAAAACCATTGTACAAAAGATGATAATGAATGTGACAGGAAATGTTACATTCTGGCGTGACCTTAGTCCAGAAAGTGCAGAGTTTACGTAGAGCCTGTAGCAGTAACTGTTGGTGGCCAGAAAGCACTTCATCTGGCGAGTCTAGCCGACTTTGTCCTCAATCCCATTAGACATTTATTGTTGCTGCCAGCGAGAAAAATACGCTTTGAACGAGTACCGGGGCGGAGCTGTTTGTTTGGCTTTAGTGATGTGTGTTTTTCCAGTGTTGTGTTGCCCCCCTGGCGCCTGTAGGGTGCCACCCCTCAAGGCCCCAAACACTTCACAGTACTCACAGCAACTACTTCAAAAGTTCCAGGTCAAAAACACCCGTGAATCACATTTTCCTATACGGTGAAAACCACAGCACGTGATGGATAATGTCAAAATCAAGCATAGGAAATTCGTATCTCTTTACCCTCGACACGCTAAATGAGATAGAAAAAAGAACTTTAAAAACAATAATTAACCCTCAACCCTTTAACCGCCGATGCCGCATATATTCGGGTTTATATTTTTATCAGCACATTAAGTACCACCTTTTGAACATGTTGAAGATAAAATGTGACATCAATCAGCAATATTTGAAAACAGTTGACCTCCATTTTGTCAAATCTGAATAATTTTCACTCACTTGAAGTTGTGGATCGCGTCAGCGAGACACAACTTCAAGTGGGTGAAAATTCAGATTGAATAATTGGCGGTTAAAGGGTTAAGAAACCCTGAGTTATTTAGACTTAAAATTTCACCCACTTGAAGCTGTATCCCGCTACAGCGATCCGTTGGTGAAAATTACTCATATTGGTTTAATTTGAGACGAAACATTTTCAAATCTATATGTTTTAAACGCATATTTCACTCTCACTAACATGGATTTTATCGGGTGATAAAGCAAATTGAAAAAGACTATACTGCTCTGCAAAGGCGATAGGCAGTATCTGCTTACTTGTAAAGTAAGCAGATACTGTCTTTTGGCTTTGCACGGCAGAATAGTCGTGATTAGCGGTGAATAGGTTCAGACACACGTATTTAAAATTGAAAATTAAGATTGTATTTTAAATCGTGCATCACTACCGCCGAATAAATTGTCATTTGCACATATCATTGTGACAAAATGTCCAAATCCAGTATGGAAAAACTCCTATATTTTACACTAAGGTAAACGCCAGCTCTGAAGTGATGTGACATAAGCCCACCTCTATATATGGACATGATGCATACTGGCGTGAGAACACGTGATTTGACAAAAAGTGGAGAAGCCAGAAGCACACTTACTGTTTTAGAAATCTTATCAATTGTAGTGAAGATCAGCCCATTTTTACAACACAATGATCAATCTTTCTCTGGGGTGTTTTTAATATAATTTATCATTTTTGATAGTAAGAGAACAATCATTATCACAGACTGACTAATCAATCCATATATGTTGTGTCGCATAGCAGTGCGACCTCGCACATGTGGTCTGGAGTGTTGGTGTATTGATATTTAACCTTTTCACTACCATACATGACGGAAATTTCCGTTGTCATTCGTCAATGAACGTAACCATAAAATGTCACAAATTTTCGTCAAATATATACTACATTTATGTATTTTTCGTCATTTGAAGCTGGAAATTGCGTTAGCAATTCCAGCTTCAAATGACGAAAAATAGAACTCCTACACCAGTATATCTGGATCCTGGCATGCACCCCGGCCTGGAAGTCAAAGGGTTAAAAAGCTTAATAATAAGATATTTTAAATTTTAAAACACTTATTAAGATACACTTACTGGGATTGATCACCAACTTGGAGTTGTGGATTGCAAAAAATAGACAGATATGTTGAATTTGTGTAATATAGTGTCATTAAGTATGGGTAGATTCGTATATTTTACACTGAACTGACTGTATTGATCTAAATGGTGATATTCAACCTCGTTTTTTTAGTTTAAATTTCTTCTCGCTTGAAGCTGTGGATCGCATGAGAGAGTGAAAATTAATCAGGTGAGGTAATATTAACCCTTTAACTGTCAAATTATTTAATTGGAAGTTGTGTGTCGCCAAAGCGATCTACAACTTGAAAGGAGCAAAAAATTGCAAGATTTTATAAAAATAAAGTTGAACATCTTGTTGATTAAAGTCACCTTTTATATTTAACATGTTCAAAAACTTTCATTTGATGGGCTACAAAAAAAATAAAAAATAAATTAATATATTTGTTTACGGCGTTTAAAGGGTTAACAAGGCTTGACATGGTTATAGTCTCAGCGCCTAAAGGGTTAAAATATACATACTTGTAATGTTCACCCACTTCAAGTTGTGTGTCGCCACCGAGAACCTTTACAATATCTGTCTAAAATTATTTATGTCAATACTGGGCGGACTTTGTGTCATGTCATCATTGAAACTCCACCCAACCCAGAAAGAGTTAAGCGTACATTTCCAGTCCTAATTTGTATTTTTTTATTATAGCTAATAATCTGTGAGCTAAATTATATAAGAATTCACAGAGCTGGTCATTGTGAAATATATTCCTATTATCCTGCAAAGTCAATTTATTTGAATTTTCAAGCACTTGAGGTTGTGTCTCGCTACCGCGATCCACAACCTCAAGTGCTTGAAAATTACTCATATTTGTTTAAATTGCGACCTAAAATTTATAAATTCTTATGTGTAAACACTAATTTCATTCCCATGCAATATCAGTAATTTGCTCAGCAACTTAAACGGAATAAAAGCGACTTTTGTCGTGATCAGCAGAACAAGGGCTAGCATAATGGGATGGGTGTCATTCAGCATCACAAGAGTAACATTTTAATAATGTAATGTCAATCACGAGATGTTAAGTAAAAGAGAAGCCAGAATGTGGTGGAAAAAATTATTTGTAACATGATGTCATTCAAAATGCTTCAATGGAAAGCTCAGATGATTATACATGTGAATATAATCGGCATTAGAAAGTGATCATAAAATGAAAAACAGGACAAGGTCAGCTGTCTCAACGACAATCCAAAGAGTATTTTGTGGCGTGCATTTTTCATAGAATGTCGAGCACTTGTTGCATAGAGACGATTTTCGTAAGCAATGGTGGCCATAGATTAGTACAACCTTTTAAACATGTTAAAGATAAAACGTGCGATCAATCAGAAAATGTGAATAATTTCCACTCACTTGAATTTGTGGATCGCGTCAGCGTGACACAACTTCAGTTGGGTGAAAATTACAATTAAATGATTTGGCGGCTAACGCGTAAATACATCTTCACCTTTAGAAATCGGGTGTACACACGTGCATATAAAACACAGAATAACATCAGTACTCAAAGGGTTCAGTATGGGATACTATTAGACCTCAAATTCAGAACTGTAAAACTAGATTTTATTCAAGAAAACCTGTTTTAATTCTAGTGTCATACAGCTTAGTGAATTTGAATTTTGGTTCTACCAAGGTTGTTATATAATATAGCTTTATTACAGGCATAATTTTTGCCACTCTAAGAGGATGCAACTGTATATTAGGACTACATTAGCAACAGAAATGATGCGTCTTCGATTTCGTTTGAAAGTGTTGACTTATCAAACGAGCTCAATTTCAAACAAATAAGTAGCTTAAAGTGTTGCGCAAGGGTAAAAGTAAAGTTTATCAAAAGAAAAAGATGTCATTCTTTTTTTTTTATATTTAGTACTTCAATTCTCACTAACTCTTGCAGTGCTGAAGCATTTTGATATACAGTGTACACTATGTAGATGAAATTTCTATTCAGTTGACGAACGTCAAAATAGCTTTGATAGCTATTCCGTTTGCTTCAAATATGTCCTAAATATTGAATTATTTCATTGCGAGAACAGAGTCTGGACGTGGAAGGGTTAAAACGTGACATATACCAACACTTATAATGGATCAGTCGCATAATCAGTTGTCGGCATAATAAGCCCTTAACCCTTACAGTGCGGGGATCGACTTTAGACGTCAGAATCTGACGTCTGTAGACGTCAGATTCTAAAGTCAATCCAAGCATTGTAAGAATAAACATATTTCTAATGGCCGTGGACCCATAACATAGGTGTTCAAATGAAGCGGACAAAGCTAACTAAGTCATTTATGATGATTTCAAATGACAAAAAAAAACACGTTTTTTTTACAAAATAATTCAGCGCTTTAAGGGTTAAAGCGCTAAGTCGTTTTTAATCTGTTTTATCAGCAGATTTCATCATTGATATTGGACACGAAAGGAGCGTTTAAACATCAAGATTTTTCTCAAATTAAAGAAATATGAGTATTTTTCACCCACCCGAATTTAAGTTATTTAAGATAGCACTTTAACCCCTAAAACGCTGAAATACTTTCGTTTAAACCAAGGAGGCTAAAGGTTTTTTTCAATTTGAAATCACCATAAAAGTCTTAGTTAGCTTTTTCTGATTCATTTGGATACCTGTGTTATGGGTCTACGGCCATTATTAATCCAGTTTCTCTTACAGTGAATAAGTCTGGAGTCGATTTTAGTCGTCAGAATCTGACGTCTCCAGACGTCAGATTCTGACGACTAAAGTCGGTCCCCGCGCTGTAAGCGTTAAGGGTCAACATCTCACATATATACCGTCGTTGTATTTCACAGGACTCCCTACCTCGATATTTGCCCTAATAGTAAATGCTGCTAAATAGTTTGTTCGTATTTTACATTCATAAGCGGAAAGAACTAACTAAGACATTCATTTTATGATGATTTAACATAATATTTCAGCGCTGCAGGGGTTAAGAATTGACTTTGTGACGCAATATCTAAATTTAATGACAACAAATGACAACAATTATGTGTATTGATGTACAACAAGTACACAACACTCAAGACAATAAAGTAAGAAAGAAGAACTGCCTCTTTAAAGCGTGATACTTAATATAGCCACTTGTCCTCTCAGTATCTATCAATCTATTGAGGCTGGCATTTTTGACCCTGCTGATCGCGTCTATAATAGCTTTCGTCTTCCTGTTCGTCCTTCAAATAACAATAATTTGATGCGCAATACATTTGGTAAAAATTGCTTATCATACTTCAATAAATTTGGTAAAAATGGCATATTATACTTCAATAAATTTGGTAAAATGGCATATTATACTTCAATAAATTTGGTAAAATGGCATATTATTCTTCAATAAATTTGGTAAAAATAGCATATTATACTTCAATGTATTTGGTAAAAATGGCATATTATACTTTAATAAATTAGGTAAAAAGGGCATAGCATACTTCAATACATTTGGTAAAATAGCTTATTAACTTCAATAAATTTGGTAATAATGGCATATTATACTCGAGACACATCTTCAACTGGGTGAACATTTAAATTTGATTCTCTGTTTCTATTTTCATTCATTTGAAGTTGAAACTGCTATAGCAATTTATAGCTTCAAATTACGAAAAATATTTATTTATGAAAAAATAGACATCTCCAATATTGAATTATTGGATTATCAGAGCATTTACAAATTTAGACAATTTAGTGATAATCCTATTGATCTAAAACCTGATTGAAACCGTAGATATACAATCCCAGCAGCTCAATGGTTAGAGAATAGCCTTTGCAACGCTGAATTATTTTTGTATAAATCATGAAGACCAAAGTGTTTTTTTCACCCTAAAATCACCATAAATGTCTTAGTTAGCTCTTTCCGATTCATTTGAATACCTATGTGATGGGTGTACGGCCATTATAAATAGTTTCGTTCTTACAGCGCGGGGATACCCTTAAGTCGTCAGAATCTGACGTCTCCAGACCTCAGATTCTGACGACTTAAGTGTATCCCCGCACAATAAGGGTTAACGTAAATTCCAACATAAGACTACGAAAACTATTTTTTTATAAAAGATAGACACCGCCTAAAATGTGAACAATTAAGCATATCCCACAACATAATTTTAAATTAATTTATCATTTGATTTAGCTTGAAGCTTGTTGCATAACGTATTATACGCGGGTCTAAAAGGACACGCACAAAGTATAGGCCTATCCACGAAACTAACGTTGACAAAATACACATCAGGTAGAAAACTAGCTCGTCTTGAGTTCCTCTCAAAAGTTCTGACCCATCACATGATCTCATGTTCAGACAAAAGTTTATCATAAAGTGACATAGAAAGACTGAGCTTTTTAACTAGGAACAAAACCCTGCCGGTTGATAATCTCGTTTTACATGGTAAGTGCCGCGTGATGTAATCCAAACATGTACAAAGTATGTTTTAATCCATCTCGCAACCAGCTATTATTTCATGCTCATGCAAATGTCATATTCTGCTCTAACTATGCGGAGTTACTGTTGGTGAGCCACATGGTATTTATGATGGTGGCGGGTGTTGCGTATCATCCCTGTGAATGTGCCACTAATGCAAAATAAAGGCAAAAAAACACGAAAAACACAGTGGCATTATCTTCATAGCGAGCGCTCATAACTCCTCTGAATAGCACTTAACCCTTTAACCCCCGAGCCAGATTATGTTCGGTTTTTTATTTTTTTATTCGCACATTTAATACCAGCTTTTAAACATGTTAAAGCTAGAATGTGACATCAATCAGTCAGATTTGAAAATAGTTACTCTTCATTTTGTCAAATTTGAATAATTTTCACTCACTTGAAGTTGTGTGTCGCGTTAGCGAGACACAATTTCGGGTGAGTAAAAATTAAAAATTAAAAATTAAATATCTTGGCGTTTAAAGGGTTAATAAACTTCTAATAACTCTTATACCGCCAATCACGACTATTATAGTTTTTAACAGTTGAAATAGTTTAGTGGCCAGCCAAATCATTTTGATTGAAAATTTTATGTGTGTTTAAACATCAAGATTTGTAAAGGTTTGGTGGTAAATTAAGCAAATATATGACAAATTTTCATCCACTTGAAGTTGTGGGTCGCGCTAGCGAGACACAACTTCAAGTGGGTAAATATTTAACTTGGTAGGTGAAGAATTAATCCTTATCGTATTAATGCACCACAAGATTTATTTTATTCATTGATTACAAAATGGTATGCTGATTTCAAACTCGTCTAATCTATCACTATATATCAGGCTATCTTGAGATGTCTTTTCAGATACTTGCATATTTCATAAAAATCGTTTTTTTACCATTAAAAGCATACAAAGAGTTTTCATATATTATGTTGAATACATATTGAGATCGGAATTGCGACTATAACTCACATATCAGTGTGAATTAAAAGGAGAAGAAGTAGCTGGGTGCTAAGATGATGTGGGTGCACTATATAATCAATATATCACAATAAGTATTTAAAATACTTAACTGCTTAACAAACATAATGTATCTGATGTAAAAAGTGTTGCAACCGGAGAGGTTTTCAATTAAAGAGAAATAAGCAAAAAAACAGGGCAAGAATGAAGATGGTGAAAGTTATCAATTCTGGTAGCATAATAACTTCGGTAGTAAAATAGACAAAATCTGAACTTTTCAAATTTTCTCTATAAAACCTGTTACATGATAATGATGATAATGGTTCATCCTCTGCTATTATGTTTCGCCACTCACCTTGAAAACCTACAAGCAAAAATTAACGAATGGCATTGCTGCATTTTAATATGCTTGTATTTCTGGGGTATTATTACCAGTTAACAACCAATTTTACGGCAGTGTGATTTTATCTGCTCATATGCTTGAAAACATTTATTTTCTAATTATTGATAATATTATAGTGATTGTTAATAAGAAGACGCCTTATTAATGAAAAAAAATGGAGCTTCATTGCATATATGGTCCGATGCTGTTGGTCCATGGGCTGGTCCGTATACCTTATTCCTACGTCTCCATTCCGTTCTTTTGTCGTTGTGCATAAACCATGATACTCCTGGCTAAATACTGTAGAACTGGTAATTTTGGCGTTTTAGGATTTTCGAGAATTTGCGATTTTGGGACTTTCCGTGAAGTTTGGAATTGGCGAATTATTACTTTGGATGATAGTAGCGCTACTTTAACAATAATTTTCTTCCTTATTCGCGAACTCGTCTTACTCGCGAAATTCGCGAGAATTGAGACCTCGTGAATATTAACTACAGTATTCAGAATCTCATTTGCATGCAGACACCACGTTGAACCTGTGTTGGTTCAATGCTGGGTCACCCGACGGGGACCCAGCATTGAAGCAACACATGTGCAAGGTCTTTTAAGTAAGATCAACCTTTAATCATGTTAATAGTATGCAGACAATATAAATGTGATGTGAGAATTATAGAAGTCTTACCATGGACACTGTATCTTCTATGAGGCTATCTATAGGTGTCATTAGCAGGGCGCTGTCCTGTTAACACACAAACACATAGGATCAGTATTATTGTGAAATAGTTATATGATTATTGTGTAACAGGTATATAATAATGAGATAGATATTTATTGACGACGGAAGTCTGTGTGGACTTAAGCACTGTTAAAATCAACAGTACAGGAATCAACAGTAAGTAATCAACAGTAAGTATTAACTGATTTAAAATAATTAAAATAAATATACTTGTTAATATTATATACATCATAGATATATGTCTCCCGCACCAGAACCAGAGATAAATAACTGAGATTGTGTAACAGTTGCGTAACTAGAAGGATCTAGTTTTTTGTGTAAGCATAAAACTGGAGATGTCTCCCCCCCCCCCAGCAGCTTAAAGGTGTGTCCACAGCATATAAGCTGACACCGATTCAATGTCTGTTAAATTTCGGGCCAGCTGGGCAGTATCCATTCAGCCTTAGTCAGTACTTCATGCTGGTGGCGTGGCGTCAAACATGACACGTTAACCCAATACTGGGCTAATGTTGGGTCAGCGTCGTAGACAGTGGGCCAACATTAGTCCAGCATTGGGTCAACGTCTCGTGTCTGACCCCTGAAATAAATGGGACATACAGACGAAGAGAACGCACAGACACAAACTGGCAGACAAACTGAGCAGACACAGGTAAACCAGCATGTCCCCACCTCTTCAGAGGGGAGACATAATAATATTGTGCAATATTGTAACAATTATTTGAAAAAATATATGATGGTGCATCGTCTATTCGGCTGAAAACAGAAAGGATGCTTCTATTTGTCTTCCTGATTGCATTCACTTGGTAGTTCAATATTTCGTTTTGCCAGGTAGAAACCCTGTCATTACTTAGTCATTATAATCATATGTTCATCATCCATGCTATATGGTTGGGCTCTGTATTGGGTTTACAGTTCAAACTTATAATCCCTACTTCTGACTTCCAGCTAGTTCGTTTTTTTTCTTCCAACATCTTAATTAAAACTTAATCGACACTTCAAATTTATCATATATAAACTACTACTTCTAATTTCTAACCTATCTGCCACTTCTAACTTTGTAGTCCAATTGTAGCATCAAATTTAGCTTCGACTTTAAGTTTGATTTTTTATTTCTAACTTTTATCTCCTAGCTCTTTACTTAATTTGTTTTTGTTTTTAAGCTAATACGTCTAATAGGATTACATGTATTTTAATTGGGGAATAATACTGTTCATATGAACATCTTCTGTTTCATCTGTTAAGGGCAAATATTTGCAAGATATTGCCCAAATACATGTTGTAGGCTATTGCATGTGTACCATATATTTAGTGTTATTGTCTACAAATACTTAGCACCGCCATTGTTTGCATGGCGATGCCTAATTACCTTCCAATAATCTTGTTTCTCTTATTGGACAGATAGCTCGATCAACATAACATAAGTTAAAAACACAAAATTAACTTGGCAGCATTATGAATCCACATTACATTTTCTCTGAATACCCACAACGCCGTGCATGTGTACTATATCCTTGATATTCTAACTCGTATTTTAGCTATGACTGCACCATATTATGACTTATCCTTGCAAACCATGCATACTGTTACCATAGCATCAACAATGGTATATCCATAGTAGAAGGCGAACTCCGAATTCCTTTTCTCCACCTCAACCATGCCAAATAACTCTACTGAAAAAAGCCATGCTACACTGAGATGTATCACTTATAACTGGTCTAATAGAATGATTTATTTAGTACACAAAGCGATGAAAAGCAGGGCGATTCTGGCGATCATCATGGCCATATCAGAGTGTGCAAGGCTTGGCTGGCAGGAGAGATGTTGTGTTCTGTCAGATAGTGAGCCAGTCAGATAGGCAGCTTGCAACCCATGTCAGACAAAATCTGACCAAATGTTTGACTGGCTCTCAGACGTGCATATACTGAAATAAACGGTTCGTTGTCTCACAGAAGAAGAAAAAAGGAGAAGGAGAAGAAGAAGATGAAGAAGAAGAAGAAGAAAAAGAAGAAGAAGAAGGAGAAGAAGAAGAAGAAGAAGAAGAAGAAGAAGAAGAAGGAGAAGAAGAAGAAGAAGAAGAAGAAGAAGAAGAAGAAGAAGAAGAAGAAGAAGAAGAATAAAAAGAAGAAGTAGGAAAGGAAAAAGAAGAAGAATAAAAAGGCGATGGGAACAAATCATCATGGAAAAGACGACACAAGCAGAGCAGACTTTAATTGAGAAGGTGTGTCTCAGTAATGTTTGAAGGGAGAACATTGTTGGTAGGCTGTCCCAGTGAACATGAGATGTTTACCCAATCTTGATTAGATGTTGGCCCAGCGTATATGACTCTGGCCCAGCAATAAATCAACTTTGGATGAGCACCTCGTGCTTGGTGCGTAGATGGTTGTGGATTAAAGTGACAGGAGAAGGGGATGTAGGTGTAGAGAGAGGATCCAGGATCCGGAATAATCTACATCAGCCATGTGGACAAGATGCCGACTGATTACAGCCGCCAATTACAACCACAACCACACGCTGCAACTGACTGCACGCTGATCCTGCACGCTGCTTCTGCACGCTGTCCTGTTAGTTGCAGCTGCTGCTACTTATTCTCCTACTACTGCTACTTCTGCTTCCGATGCTGCGCTGCTGCCGATGCTGTTGCCGGTGTTGGTGTTGCTGTTGCTGCTGCTGCTGTTGCTGCGTCTTCTGCTCTTGTTCTAGTTCTGATTGACAGCCACAGCACTCACTATTGTCTCTTCTCAACACTGAACTAACACTCGTCCGTATTCTGCGTCACTTTCACACAGATCTTTGCCATTTGATTGGTTGAAGTTGTTTTCTTTAGCAATCAGATGCCAAATATTTAGACCAAGGTTTAGACCATAGCTTTCTTAACTCTATGCTTAGACCAAGCAGACGTGGAGTGGTGATTTTAATCCGGGATATTCTTTTTCCACTTGATTAATCAAGCCCAAAAAACAGTTACTGCAATGTGATAAAACCACCGTGTACACTGTTTTATTATATGACCCGAATTTTGTACAAGAAGTACAACCACAGAGACAACAATATTTAACCGTTTTAATTGCCATCCACGATTACACTCGGTTTTTTTTATATTTTTATTAGCAAATTAAATACCAGGTTTTAAACATGTTCAGATAAAGCGTGACAGCAATCAGCAAGATTGCAAAATCATTGTCCGCCACTTTGTCAAATCTGAGTAATTTTCGCATACATGTACTTGATGTTGTGAATCGTAATCCGGATCATCCTCAAAATGTATTGGATTGTTCCTTGGCCCGAGACACACCTCTGGTAAACGTTTTATGCAAATCGTGCATTACTTTATAAATAGTCTCGCCTGCGGACGGACGCAAGGACGGAATGACAGACACACATTCGAAACATAACCTCCTATGGCAGAGGTAATGATATAATGTACAATTATACACTATTTCTCACCCACTGTGTTGTGGGCTTCACTATGAGAAATATATCGGTATCAGCCTATATCGCACACTTGTGGTTTAAATTAAAGTGCACGGCAGTTATATGATGTTCGACTTGATCGTGTGATGAGCAATACAAACGCTGTTCATCATTCGTGCAATGCGGGAAAATACAGCACAATCATGTCCAGTGAATATTCATTGGACATGTGCTGTATGTTTCCATATTGCACGAGCAATGAATACCGTTTATATCGTACAGTCACACGCTAATGTACACGTTCTCAAGACGCAGGGACCCCTTCCACTAAGAATGTAACCTTTTGATCCCCAACCACGACTATAGTTGTTTTTAACCCCTTCCATTAACCGAATAAACATATGTTATTATGAACAAAATGTGTGTTTAAACATCAAGAATTGTAAATGTTTGGTCTCAAATTAAAAATCTACGAGTAATTTTCACCCACTTGAAGTTGTGGGTCGCAGTGTATACACCATCATCTATAAAGTTGTCTGCTAGCAGCAGTGGTCTGACTGTCAGATTTGATGCGACAAGATGGGTATATAGCGAGACACAACTTCACGTAATTAGGCAGAAAAATATGAAGAAACATAATTATGCATATATAGTTATGGAAATACATATATCGCAAATATATTTATTTGGTTTACTCATCATCTATCACAATTAACCCTTGTGATGCTGGGACCGTATATATACGTATATGCGGTTTACAATAACCCTCGCGCGGCTGTTATCGTATATATACAGCATACATTAACCCTTGCGCTGCTGGGACCGTATATTATACGGTTTAACCGTTGCGCTCCTGGGACCTAAATATTTTTCATCATTTGAAGCTGGAAATTCAGCAGTACAATTAATTTATGAATTTCAGGGGTATTTGTTGGGAACTTGTTAAGAATAGTTCCTATAACATTCTGTATTTTAGGAGGTGTAATAATTAAAAGAGCTGTTGTCTCTTAAATTAATGATTTGCTGTGCCTGACAGCGCTGGAGAGAAGGACTGAAATGACTGACACCTAGTGAGTCATGCATATGTCTACTGATTCCGTCACATATTTTGATTATCATAAATATACACTATAAGATTTTTCTAGCTACTCTCTTATTCAGTTTAAGAGCATTGTGTAAAATAGTTAAACATTGACTCCACGGATATGTACATACAGAGCATATTTTTATTGTGATGATGTTATCATAGTATGTTCCTTTAACTCCTTTAAATCGTTCTGAATTGTTACATGACATGTTACCAATTTAATATGCAAGCAAATGACGGCATATTAAATAGTCAATAACTAATGAAACGAACAAAAAGGATTATAGTCATTCTTTTTGTGCTTTGAGGGTTATCCCTTTCTAGGGGTAAGATTCTTACGTCTGAAGACGGCCCCCGCACTGAAAGCATTGAAAAAATTATAATGGTTACATAGATATTCAAATGAAGCGGAAAGAGCTAACTAGGACATTTATAATGGTTTCAATTTAAAAAAAACACATTGGTCCCCATGTTTTTTTTACAAAACTAGCTCAGCGCTTTAAATATTAACCCTCATTCTGCTATAATAAGTTATTTAAATTTTTAGCCCACAACTTCAAGTGGTTGAAAAATACTCATATTTGTTCAATTTTTACATAAAAATTAGCAAATCTTGTTGTTTAGACATACATTTCGCTCCCAATAACAGCGATTTATTCGGTTCATAAAACGGATTAAATAAACAATTGTCGTGACTAGCAGGCAAAGGGTTAAGAGAGGTGAGCAGTAAGGTATCAGCGCACTACTTTCACATATTCTGAAAAAATCTGCTAATTTGTGTCATCCAGTTCCACGCACATTTAATTACTGTTTTCGAGGTGAATTAGTTCAATCTGCTGTCAAACGATCGCCACGTGTAATGTTTCAGAGAAATCCGAGAAACGCTTTCAATTTGAATGTCATTCACCATAAAACTCACAATCGTCGTCCCATAAGGCATTGTTAGAAGTGTATAGCTTTCAAATTTACAGAAAATTACACCGATCAGTTGCCTGTTGTCATTAAAAGGGATCAGCACTTGTTCGCTGAACACAAATGAATCAATGGGTTTTAGGTCACTTTTATCAACATATACAGGCTAAACTGGACCAGGATGGTGAGATGAATAGAAAAATATTATTTAAATGGTCGAATAAAATTTGTGAGCTTTGAGTTATGAGTGCATGTCCTTTACTTCCAGATACAGGCATGGTGTAGTGGGCACAGACTGCTCCCTGTCGAAGATCATGGATTCGTCCCCAGCAACAAAGTCACATGATAGATGTATGTATAACGGCATTTGCGTTAATTTCTCTATTTCCATGGTAAGTGTCCCCAATATGCTGATCTAAGAGAAAACCTGCGCAGTCCAAATAAAGATAAAGAAGATTTTTTTTTTAATGTTTTCAAAGCTGAAAGCATCGAAACTGCAAAAGTAACCATATTTTAGTGAAAAGAGGAGAAAAGAAGTGTTTTAAACTGATGAGGGCTCATCAACAATAAGACGATTTATGTTGTCTAATTTATATGTAGTGCTTAATTTGTACTCATTGTAATTTTTTTTAAGCAAATAAATGTAACTTAATTATAATAGAGAGATATATATTATACTAGGAATGGGCACAGATGTATCTGAAGTAAATATTCATGCAGAAAATATTATATCCTGAGATGGTGAATTGTATCCGATGACACTGCCATCTTGACACAGAAGTAGAAATTCGACTCCTCGTGATCAGATGTCGAGCACGCTACCTCACGGTCACACGGGATCCCCACCGCTTATATACAGCTTGAAAGGCGCAGCAAGGACAAAAACGAAAGTGATACTTTGTCGTGACATTATTAGCCTGATCATGATCTAGAGTGCGGCTGTTGTGTTTCAGGACACAGTGAAATGTATCTGACCGAAAAATTAATATGTTAATTCGTATTGAAAGGAATTTTAAAAATAACATAATATAATCGATCAACCATTCCACTCATTCCACGCGAACACAACTTAAAAGTGGGTGAAAATGATATAGATTTGTGAAATCAAGTTCGAGTATTTTCAAATTTGCATGTCGATTTAAGCCATACCCCACATTTAGGGGTTCTACTTAAATACTAGTAAAACTATTCTAAATACTTTATCGTGAAAAAAAATGGTCAAAATGAGTTTGTGAGCAGGTTGTTATTCTTCATCTATTTGTAGTGGTCACGAAACTCAAGTGTTAAAAATTAAGGCGCTGTGGGATTTCAAAAATGTTCATATGATAAATGTATGAAAAATGTATTTTACTCAAAATGTTCTAATATTACTGAGGCCTCGTGGTTTTAATGTGACGATATTTGCTCTGGCATTTTAGTTATTTGTGAGGTGATATCCATACATTGTGTATAGAATGGTGAATTTGTCTTCATTTCATAAAGTTAACTGATACGTATCAATGTGATTATAGCACAATCCATATTTATCTGTCACCAGACTATTCAATACCACTGCTAAATGTATATCTATCTGATCCCATTGTGTCAACATACACACCATAGCAAAGATTAGACGTTTACTCAACAGTGGTTTAACATAATAATACTGGGTCAAAGTTTACATCTACGGATTTCAAAACTGTTGGCTTTTCTTCAAGCGTTTCGTCAGTTTTCGCGTGGGAAATCCAGGCAAATGACGTCACTACCATAATCTGCACTTGGAAAAGAGAACAACGCCTCACATTTCGCGTTGGTTTTTCGCGTTCGTGTGTAGACAGTGAGTCGAAATCTCACGCCTTGTCGCGTGCTGTCGTCACGAGCATATTCACGTTGGCGTTAGTGTGTTTTGCACTTTATTGGGATGGTCAACTGGTTGTCGACCAAATATAATTCATATTGGTTGATTGCATTTCACCAGAAACATGTAATTTTTGCTACTCTTAATGTTTTTAAAATGTATTACGTTGAAATATACATGTTATATGCTGCAAATTCCTTTATCAATCGGTTCGGATATGTCACAGCAGATATTAGCCATTTCACTTCCTCTCCAGGAGCCCCTCGCTATCGTTCTGGTATATTGTCACAGTGACAATACCGTTCTCTCTCTCTAAGTCCTGACAGTCCTTGGTTCTTTCACTTCTCCCCTGTATGTGCCAGTCTGAAGAACACCCTGCATTTAATTACCGGCTGGTCGGGAGAGGAAGTGGCAGGCAGGGCCGGGACTGTGACCTTTGATATTATAGCAGCGGCCTGACAGATCCGGAGGAAACTCAACACGCCAGACATCCGACACCCAAATCATGACAGTCGCGAAATACGCCGTGACAAAGGCTAAAGCATGGCCCTCTCTACAGCTTTGTTGTTCACCCTTTGCGCGCTGTGGGCTCAGCAGAGCCCGCAGAGCGCAAAGGGTGAACAACTACAGAACCACTGCTCCGATCCAAGTCTAATTTGCTACATTCATTCAAATATCGTAAACAATTCACCGCGTACGTGTGAGTCGATTTACCTATTAAGTGTTTGGAATCTATTTGCTGCTTTTTGTCTATCTGTGGGAATCAGAAGGTTAATTGACCGTAATTTACATCGTGAATCTCTCACATCAGCTTGGCATCGTCGTCACCCTGAAACGCGCCAGGAGAGCAAGCACCAGCAGAATGCGGCAAAAACGTCCAGAACTGAATCCAAAAATAGCTATATGTAAACTGTCTTCACTCCGAAAAATTCACTCCTAATTTGAAAGATTGGTTTTATTGTTGAGATTTTGTCACCCCGAAATGCACCAGGAGAGCCCACGCCAGCAGCTAAAGAGAAACACCACTATAGAATGCAGTAAAAACGTCCAGAACTGAATCAGAAAAAATAGGTATTTTGAAGGTCTTATAAACTATCTTCACACCAAAAATTAGCTCTTAATTTTACAGATTTCTCTCTTTGTTGACAGAGGTTTTGTCATCCCGAAATGTGACAAGAAAGAATATATACAGCCACAACAATAACCTCCAGAACTATAATCAGAAAATAAATATTTTCAAGATATTGTGATATTGTGAATTTATCTTCCCTCCGAAAAATCTTCCCACATTTTGTCATGATTCCTGATTTTTATATAGTTTTGTTTGGCTGTAGGTCTGCTTTTGAATTTTTAATGACAAAGAGGTGTTGCAGAACACATGCAATCATTACCTGACACTTTGGCCAAGTCCATCTGACCCCTACCCAGCAAACACGGTGCGTTAACCCTCCAACCGCCGGTGCCGCATATATTTGGGTTTTAATTTTGTATTAAGTACAACCTTTTAAACATGTTAAAGATAAAATGTGACATCAATCAGCAATATTTGATATTAGTTGACTTCCATATTGGCAAATCTGAATAATTTTCACTCACTTGAAGTTGTGGATCGCGTCAGCGAGACACAACTTCAAGTGGACGTGAAAATTCAGATTGAATAATTTGGCGGTTAAAGGGTCCCAATGTTTTTCTTATGTGATACTGGCCCAACATCAAACCAACATTAGTTCAACGCCATCAGTTCGCTGGAAAGCGGCCTTTGCGCACCAAATTATGATATATTCCGAAATGTGAGCAATTTCCACTGTATAGTGGTCTCATTGGATTTTTTGCAGTGTCATTTAAATGCTTCTAGGGATTTGTCATGTTGGTCAATTTTATATTAGTTTTTATTTATATATGTATTAGTCACCAATGATGTATAATAGCCTGTCAAGTGTCAAGCTATCTACATTAAATTTCACCCACTAGCGCCACATACATTTTCAAGCTGGTGAATTTTATTTCGATTTGTCAAATCGGACAACACATATTTCAGGATATCGCTGGTACAAGACACGCTACACTTGCTGATAACGACAATTGTATTTTTTTTATTTGTTTCAATAGTCGACCAAATCACTGTTATTGGGAATGAAATGTGTGTCTAAACATCAAGATTTTCAAACGTTTGTGCTCGAATTAAACAAATATGAGTAATTTTCAGCCACTCGAAGTCGTGTGTCGCGGTAGCGGGACATAACTTCAAGTGGGTAAAAATTGAAATAAATTAGCTTAGCAAGTGGTTAAAATTACTTACATATATAAAATGTTAATGCAAATGTAATTTATATGCTTTTAAAACTGATTTAACCTTTAAGTACATTTTGCAAGTGTTTGCAGAACAAATATAAAAGTTGAAAACAACTTTCAGGGTTGAGATCAGGAGTGGTGATCAGTGTGGTAAAATAATAAGGGTTTGAGGTCAAAGTCACTGGTGATCAGTGTGGAGAAATAATAAGGGGTTGAGGTCAAAGTCACTGGTGATTAGTGTGGAGAAATAATAAGGGTTTGAGGTCAGGGGCCCATCCCGCGAAGAATCTTAAAATTAAGATAATCTTAACTTTCTCTTATTTGCATTAGGAAAGTTAAGATGATCTTAACTTTTCTAATGCAAAAGAGAAAGTTAAGATTATCCTAATTTTAAAATTCTTTGTGGGATGGGCCCCAGGAGTCACTGGTGATCAGTGTGGAGTAATAATCATTTATGTCCATTAGAGTGTGAAATATTTGAAAGAATCATACAATGAAAATTATCAGCAGATTCCATAGCAATAAAAAGGCTCTCTTCTCCTGTTTGATTATATCGCACCCTTAGTACTGAATGGGTGTAAATGTCACTTTGTAAGGTGGTTGTTACACCCTTTCAACACTAAAGATTATACTTGCGTATTTTATCAAATCTCGTCATACACATTCGCAATTTTTCTGCGGTTTTTTAACACATGTTTCGTGTAGAAAATGATCCATATGGTACATACTTTATAATGGTATCATTACAGCTAGTGTGGGTTACTACATAGCCATTAATCATAACCAAATCTACAGAACCTCTCCCAGACTATGTCACATGACTCAGACTATCCTAGCAATGCATCGGAATTACATCGGTCTCATTCTATGATTATTCTACTTGTGATATAGCTAGTGTTATTCAATTGATCACTTGAATATACATTTCTTAGTCTCATTTAAAAAAAAAAAATTCTAAACAGCTTTTATCATTTACTTTTTGTGAATGATTCGCGATGCGATAAACTTACAAAATGCTGTGGCTGACACGTCACTAGATATACCAGCTTCTCCATCCATACATCATTATAATTACGCACAGGATTTGTTGACACCAAAAACACTAGCTTTTTTAAGTACCTCGCTATAGATATAAGTTGTTGCTATGGTAACTGATGAGTGTGACGGCATGTGTTACCAGGTAGTCATACCGCACCACTCACTCAATCTGTGATGGAGGTCGTGTTACTCGGGCATTCACCAGGTGGCTCTAGTAGTTTTTAAGTGTAGGTAATGGAGGTGCACAGTGGAGCCATCCGCTTTGATTCATACAGCCTGTTATGCCAGGTAACACTGAGCCTTAAGCCAATGTCGTTTTAATGTTGGTCCACTGTCTGCAACGCTGGCCCAACATTGAATCACCATTAGTTCAGCGCATCATGCTCACAACCTGATGGAAGTAAGACAGATAGCTCTCCCTCTCCTTTCAGTTGATCTTTTTAGTAAATTTAACATGCTTACTTTTATAATTTTTAAATGATTCATTAAATACCACTCTAAGACGTGTTTAAATCACCGTTTTTCAATACTTTTCAGTCTGTAGCTTTTTGGCAGAATAGTTATAGCTCACACAGATCGCAGTAGAATTGAATAAGCAGACCTAATGTGATTTCAATGATATTTTCTAAATATAAAAAAATATTTATTTATATATATAAATGTTTTCAGAATAGAAAAATCATTTCCTTCTATATAACAATTTATCTTAATATTGAAGAATTACTTCCTAATATTTTATTAAAAATTATTTATTAATTTTGTGAAATTATTTGTATGGTCAATAAATGATTACAATTGGAAAACATTTGAATAATACTAAAAAACTATTTCAAGGTGTTAGAGAATGATATTGCAATGTTATATTATAGAAAAAAAACATATTCTTTTTGTTAAAAATGATTTCTTTTAAATATAAAATACGTTTTTATTGTTGATTTCGCATTTTCATTCGACTATTTATGACATTATTATTAAATTCACAATTTACGAAATACAAAAAAATAGTTAACACTGTCATTTTACAAGTTGCTCAGTATTTAAATCTTCATAATAAATATCACCAGTTTGAGAGTGGCTGGTGTAATTTCATATCCCGAATTTTCTATGAAATAGCAGATTAATATCAAAGTAAATAACCCTTTCAGCGCTGGGACCGTCCTTAGACGTCAGATTCTGACGGCTGAAGACAGTCCCCACTGAAAGAATTGAAAAATTATAATAGCCGTAGGCCGATGTCATAGGTATTCAAATGAAGCTGAAAGAGCATAAATAAATGGTATGGGAAAATGCAGCATTCAAACAATGAATAATTTTTTTGAATAAGACGCTTTAAGGCGAAAACCCTATTCATGAACCAGAACATGACGTCAATAAACGTCAGATTCTGAAGTCTAAGGTCGGTCCCCGTACTAAAAGTAAAATATTTATAATGGTCGTAGACCCATGCCGCAATTCCCATCTCAAGGTGAATAAAATTAACAAGCATAATATCTGACATTTTTGGTGGCTTGATTATATAATATTTGATCAAATTTATTTCATTCACAATATTCCATGCGATGCAATAATGCAACAATGGTGCTCAAAGGGTCATAACGTCCTATTCTTTAAACACGTGCTTTATTTTTTCATGTTACCGTTTCACCTCTAATCACGACTATAGCCGTTTTATCGCCGTTTTAAATTCGTGTCATTAAACGATCAAATCACTGTTATTGGGAAAGAAATGTGTATTTAAACATCAAGATTTGCAATTGTTTGGTCTCAAAATAAACAAATATGAATAATTTTCACCCACCTAAAGTTGTGGGCCGCGACACAACAGTGAATGAGAAGTTATTTTCACAACTTAGTGCTGGAATACTTTCCTCAGTGAAAATTGCCGTTTATACATTCACAACAATTCTGCTGATTTAATATAACTCATATATGCCTGATTGTCCCAAATCATCGTGGAAATCCCGCCATTCTCTGTCCTCTGTGTAGGTGTAGAACTTAAAGGGTGGAAACTAATTGGTAAAAGGACACCGTAGCTGGGCTTATACAAATCTATAAGTCGCAGCGGATGACCCCAAGATTCCCCAATACAATAATGTTAACGAGGAAATGATGCACGACTTCCCTGTAATTATTAACGTATGTACTCATATAATAATGACAAGCTAGGATGTGTCTAGACAAGGATGGCCGAAAAGTTATATAAAATTTCAGAATTTAAAAAGTCTATACAAGCATTTTGATATTCCGATATAAATTCTGGAGTGAGAAGTATACATTTAATTAATTTCATACAAATTTGAATACGATTTATAAAATAAATTCGCATGCTTAAATTAGAATGTTCTGTCTGTGTAACGTTCCCATGCCAAACATGAGACGTTGACCAGATGTTGAATTAAAGTTGTCCCACCGTCTGCGATGCCGACCCACTGTTACCTCAGCATTGGGTCAACGCGTGGTGGCGGCTGGGCTGGTAAATTCTGCAGTGTGCGATATGCAAACGTTGTTGTTCAGTTTTCGTGTGATATGGGGAAATACGCTACACGTTCAATGAATGAGGTGTGAGCCCACACCTCATTCATTGGACACGTGCTCTGTTTCCCCATATCGCACGAGTAATGAACAACGTTTGTATTGTCTCACACGACCAAGTCACATATTGTAGCTCAAACTATAGCTAAAGTGCGATATTGGCTGTTACCGATATACGTCTCATAGTGAGAACCACTGCGTGAGTGTGTGAAATAGAACATTTGTAAATGTCCCGGCAAAGTCAACACACTGACCCAATGATGGTTTATTAACCCTTTAACCGCCGGTGCCGAATATAGGCCTATTGGGGTTTTCACTCAATTATTACAACATTCAGTACCACCTTTTAAGCATGTTAAAGCCATAATGTGACATCAATCAGCACGATTTGAAAAGAGTGCACCTCCATTTTGTCAAATCTGAATAATTTTCACTCACTTGAAGCTGTGGATCGCGTCAGCGAGACACAACTTCGAGTGGGTAAAAAATCTAATTGAATAATTTGGCGGTTAAAGGGTTAATGGGCCACCGTCTGCGACGCTGGCCCAACAACAAACCAGCATTGGGTCAATATCTCTATTTTTTGGTGCGCTACAGTTTGCGACAAGAGTGTAGTAGTCTTCACAATCAAATATAGCCATGATGCTTGATGTCCTCACAGTATGCCCCGATCTTGCATGAGCTTGGTCAGATTAATTAAGTTTTTAAGAATTCGAACTCTTAATCAGATGAAAAAAATATTTGCTTATTTCAATATTTGTTGAAATATTCCTTCAGATGATATGCATCGGCCTAGCTTAGCCCACACACTACACTATGATTCACTCATTATATTAATTCATCCTTACATCAGTCCATCTATTCATTTATTTATTCATTTATTCATTTATTCATTTATTCATTTATTCATTTATTCATTTATTCATTTATTCATTTATTCATTTATTCATCTATTCATTTATTCATTTATTCACTTATTCATTCATTAATCCATTCATTCATGAATCAATTCATCCATCCATCCACCCATTTATCCATCCATCTATCCATAAATTCATCCATCCATCCATCCATCCATCCGTCCATTCATTCATTCATTCATTCATTCATTCATTCATTCATTCATTCATTCATTCATTCATTCATTCATTTATTCACTTATTCATTCATTCATTCATTCATTCATTCATTCATTCACTCATTCATTTATTCACTCATTCATTCATTCATTCATTCATTCATTTATTCATTCATTCATTCATTCATTTATTTATTCATTCATTCATTCATTTATTTATTCATTCATTCATTCATTCATTCATTCATTCATTCATTCATTCATTAATTCATTCATTCATTCATTCATTCATTCAATCATATATTTATTTATTCATTTATTTTATTAATAACATACAGTCATACATTCATTTAAATGCATTAATTCATTCATTCATTCTTTCATTCATTCATTCATTCAATCATTCATTCATTCATTCATTCATTCATTCATTCATTCATTCATTCATTCATTCATTCATATATTTATTTATTTATTTATTTATTCATACATTCATACATTCATTTAAATGCATTTATTAACTCAGTCCATCACAAGACTGGCCTGAAGGTTAGAGAACAAAGTCAAGCTTCACTTTATCATACTATATTATTCCATTGACCCATTGGGTTTCTAAACAAAGCTTACTGATCAATCGTGCTCGACCCATGAGATATGTCTCTGTCTGTGGAGGAAATACATTACTGAATGCTTGAAATAAAGACAAGAAATGAAATAAAATAACTGAATAGATGAATGAATGAATGAATGAATGAATGAATGAATGAATGAATGAATGAATAAATGAATTAATGAATTAATGAATTAATGAATGAATGAATGAATGATCGAATGAATGAATGAATGAATAAATGAATGAATGAATGAATGAATGAATGAATGAATGAATGAATGAATGAATGAATAAATGAATGAATGAATGAATGAATGAATAAATGAATGAAAGAATGAATGAATGAATAAATGAATAAATGAATGAATGAATGAATGAATGAATGAATGAATGAATAAATGAATGAATAAATGAATAAATGAACGAATAAATGAATGAAAGAATAAATAAATGAACGAATGAATGATTAAATAAATGAATGAATGAATGAATGAATGAATGAATGAATGAATGAATGAATGAATGAATGAATGAATGAATGAATGAATGAATGAATGAATGAATGAATAAATAAATAAATTAATTAATTAATTAATGAATGAATGAATGAATGAATGAATGAATGAATAAATGAATGAATGAATGAATGAATGAATGAATGAATGAATGAATGAATGAATAAATGAATGAATGAATGAATGAATGAATGAATGAATGAATGAATGAATGAATGAATGAATGAATGAATGAATAAATAAATGAATGAATAAATGAATGAATGAATGAATGAATGAATGAATGAATGAATGAATGAATGAATGAATGAATGAATGAATAAATGAATGAATGAATGAATGGATGAATGAATGAATGAATGAATGAATGAATGAATGAATGAATGAATGAATGAATGAATAAATGAATGAATGGAGGCTTAACTGTTCCGAAAAATAGATCAGGTAGCACTGCACTATATAGATAAGAAACCGTATTCGAAATTCGAACCCTAGCGGTTTGATGTTTTATGGTCTGGTTCAGTTTCTTCGAAACCTGAATAGCAAAGCGGGGAACTGTCATGCTTCTGTGTGACAGAAAGGCAGGGTTATCCACTACGTGTGACTCCCTTGCCCCTAGAGGCAAGTTAGGATATTTAATTTTAATGTTCACCAACTTAAAGTTGTGTCTTACCGACGCGATTCATAACTTCAAGTAGGTGGAAATTATATAGATTTGACAAAATAAAGGTTAACAACTTTGAAATCAGGCAGATTGATGTCACTTATAATGTTTAACATGTTGGAAAGCTATCATTCAATGTGTTGAAAAAAACAATATAATAAATTGTGATCAGTAGTTAGCCCTTACAGTGCGGGGGTCAACTTTAGACGTCAGAATATGACGTCTACAGAATCAGACATCTACAAACGTCGGATTCTGACATTTAAAATCGATCACCGCACTATAAGAATTAAAATATGTATAATGGCCGTAGACCCATAACATATGTATTCAAATGGAGCAGAAAGAGGCAACTAAGACATTTATGATCAATTCCAATTGAAGCGGAAATAGCTAACTAGGACATAGTCATGAACATTCATTCATTCATTCACACTGACCCAATGTTGGTTTATTAACCCTTTAACCGCCGGTGCCGAATATAGGCCTATTGGGGTTTTCACTCAATTATTACAACATTCAGTACCACCTTTTAAGCATGTTAAGGCCATAATGTGACATCAATCAGCACGATTTGAAAAGATTGCACCTCCATTTTGTCAAATCTGAATAATTTTCACTCACTTGAAGCTGTGGATCGCGTCAGCGAGACACAACTTCGAGTGGGTGAAAAATCTAATTAAATAATTTGGCGGTTAGAGGGTTAATGGGCAACCGTCTGCGATGCTGCCCCACAACAAACCAGCATTGGGTCAATATCTCGTGTTTTTTTGGTGCGCTACAATTTGCGACAAGAGTGTAGTAGTCTTCACAATCAAATATAGCCACGATGCTTGATGTGCTCACAGAATGCCCCTATCCTGCATGAGCGTGGTCAGATTAAATATGTTTAGAAAAATTCTAACTATTAATCAGATGATCAAAAGTTTTGCTTATTTCAGTATTTGTTAAAATATTCCTTCGGATGATATGCATCGGCTTAGCTTAGCCCACACACGTCACTATGATTCATTTATTAATTCATCCATACTTCAGTCCATCTATTCATTCATTCATTTATTTATTCATTCATTCATTTATTCATTCATTCATTTATTCATTCATTCATTCATTTATTCATTCATTCATTCATTCATTCATTCATTCATTCATTCATTCATTCATTCATTCATTCATTCATTCATTCATCCATTACTTCATTCATTCATTCACTTTATATTTACTTATTCATTCATTAATCCATTCATTCATTCATTCATTCATTCATTCATTCATCCATTACTTCATTCATTCACTCACTTTATATTTACTTATTCATTCATTAATCCATTCATTCATCCATTCATTCATGCATCCATCCCCCCATCCATCGATCCATCCATCTATCCACCCATCCATTCGTTTATTTATTTATTAATTCAATCATTTAATCATTCATTCATTCATTCATTCATTCATTCATTCATTCATTCATTCATTCATTCATTCATTCATTCATTTAATATGCATTTATTCAATCATTTACTCAGTACATCACAAGAGTCGCCTAAGGTTAGAGAACAAAATCAAACTACACTCTATCACACTATGTTGTTCCATTGACCCACAGTGCGGGGTTCGACTTTAGACGTCAGAATCTGGTGTCTACAGACGTCGGATTCTGACGTCTAAAGTCGATCCCCGCACTGTAAAAGTAAAAAATATTATAATGGCCGTAGACCCATAACATAGGTATTCAAATGAAGCAGAAAGAGCTAACTGAGACATTTATGACGAATTCAAATTGACATAGCCATTTGGTTTCCATGGCTTATTTAAAAATATTCAATCGCTTTAATGGTTAAAGGGTAAAATGCGGGTCAACTCACCGAGTCCAGCAGGCCGTTGATGTCGGGGGGTGATGCTGATCTCTTTAAGGGCGGCTGCTGCTGCTGCAGTGTCGTCATGGTGAGGGGATGGTACCTGGCCACTGCCAGATGCTAATATCACTGATACGGCTGGTACTGATGCAGGTAGTCAGCAGTATGTGCCAAGGTAGAGGCGCCACTCAGGCATATAAGGCTGTCAACACAAAAAATACACAAAATATAAACTTTCCTCACATATATAAACATATAAGTGATTGGAATGAGAAAAACTGACAAATTATCGACCTTAACCCTTGTCCTGCTACGCCCGTATATATACGGATTTAAACAGATCTTAAACCAAATAATAAGTCACTGAAGTGAATAATATAGTTTTTGTCACATAATCAGTGAGTTAAATAATTCGATTTAGAAGATGTATATTTTGAAAAAATATAAATATTTTTCGTCATTTGGAGCTGGGAATTGCGTTAGGAATTTCAGCTTCAAAAGGCGAGAAATACAATTGAAACAATTCAGAAGTTCTATTTTTTATCAGTAAAAAAACTACCAAGTTTGTTGTTGCAACTAAGCACAAGTTCTATTTTTTCTCAGTAAAAAACTACCAAGTTTGCTGTTGCAACTAAGCACAAATTCTATTTTTTCTCAGTAAAAAACTACCAAGTTTGTTGTGGCAACTAAGCACAAGTTCTATTTTTTCTCAGTAAAAAACTACCAAGTTTGTTGTTGCAACTAAGCACAAGTTCTATTTTTTTTCAGTAAAAAACTACCAAGTTTGTTGTTGCAACAAAGCACAAGTTCTATTTTTTCTCAGTCAAAAAAACTACCAAGTTTGTTGTTGCAACTAAGCAGAAGTTCTATTTTTTCTCAGTATAAAAACTACCAAGTTTGTTGTTACAACTAAGCACAGTTCTATTTTTTCTCAGTAAACAAAACTACCAAGTTTGTTGTTGCAACTAAGCACAAGTTCTCTTTTTTTTTCAGTAAAAAAAACTGCCAAGTTTGTTGTTGCAACTAAGCACAAGTTTTATTTTTTCTCAGTAAAAAAACTACCAAGTTTGTTGTTGCAACTAAGCACAAGTTCTATTTTTTCTCAGTAAAAAAAACTACCAAGTTTGTTGTTACAACTAAGCACAAGTTCTATTTTTTCTCAGTAAAATACTACCAAGTGTGTTGTTGCAACTAAGCACAAGTTCTATTTTTTCTCAGTAAAAAACTACCAACTTTGTTGTTACAACTAAGCACAAGTTCTATTTTTTCTCAGTAAAAAAACACCCAAGTTTGTTGTTACAACTAAGCACAAGCTCTATTTTTTCTCAGTAAAAAACTACCAAGTTTGTTGTTGCAACTAAGCACAAGTTCTATTTTTTCTCAGTAAAAAAAACTACCAAGTTTGTTGTTACAACTAAGGACAAGTTTTATTTTTTCTAAGGGAGAAAAACTACCAAGTTTGTTGTTACAACTAAGCACAAAACATACACCAAGGAGCTGGAGTCAAGATGCAATGATTTATATATTAATTAACACGTTTGTGTAAAATTAACATAACACATACTTCAAACTGTTCTAAGATCTAGAGTATGCAATGTTGTCTATATTTATCATGACAGAATACATTCTACAAACACCCTTTAATCCCCTGCGCTGCTGAATTGTTTGTTTCCGGCTTTAAATGAAGAACAATATTTCCATTTTGTTTAAATATACATCTTCTAAATTGAGTTATTTTTCTCCAACTCAAACTCGATTATGCATTTCGGTGACATATTATTTGTTTTCATAATTAAACACAAATTATAAGTTTACTTGAATCTATACGGCGTAGCAGGACAAGGGTCATCATCCACGTATTTTCTTCATTTTTATCCAAGCTGAGATGTCAATTACTACCGTAATTCCTCCAGGCCCAGTTTAGCCTACTTGTGCACAGAGATGTCCTAGAACCCCATTTATTTCATTTCACTGTCGTAATTTCCATCAATACGAATGAAAATGTCATGATTTCGTAATATTCACAAGGATAATGTCTGATTAACCTTTAAACCGCCGGTACCGGAGTGTCATTTGATTCATTTCACCATCCTCAGGAGATTATCCTGGCCCGGTTTAGCCTATGTGCGCAATATTTATACGACTTGCAAGTAAAAGTCAAACCGGCTAAGATTCCACTGAAGTTGGTAAGAATAACTTGTGCTAGATTGCAAGGTATTCAAATAATTTACTTTTCAATACCAACAGCAAATAAGCGAAAAACCTTTCTGGCAATTCAGCAATAATATGTGGCTAATGACAACTATCTAAATATACTCAAAATATCAATGTCAAATTGATGCTTCCCATCGAACAAATGATCAGATTTCCAATATTAGAGATTGAATGTAGCTATATTTGCATATTTTCATTAAGCTATCATATTTATTATATAGACTGAAATAATAAACCTAGCTATTGCGATGTCTGCAATATTATATGTTAAGTGCACAGACGTAGACAACTTCGATCAGCTCCCTCACATTAATTGAAGCCATGAAATGAACAAATCGAGAAATGTAAGTGGCCATCAAGTGCAGATTCTAATAATGTGTTCTAAACTATAAATATTGTATCGAAAATGATTTTTCTATCTTATTCGATTTCCCTCGTGTTATTTTTGTAATGAGTTCTTCAAAGCTCCACAAACATAAGTCCTTTTTTTTTTACAAAATACAAATAGAAAATATTGTTTGTGTTAAGATGTATATAACAGAGTTTATTTTATTATAGTGACATATACAACATGTACAAGTATACAATTGCAAAAATTAGTCGAAATGGGCTCTATATCGATATAGAGCCTAGACATACTATTTTGACTATTTTTTGCAAAAAAGTCACTTTTATCTATCAACATAGTGAGAGTTATATATTTGGACTTGGATCAGTTTACCTCTGAGACAGACTTTTATAAAAAAAATAGTATTTTCTTAATTTCAAAAGTTTATTTATAAAATAAAATTAGAAAAATAGTGCCAGAAATGGGTTTTACGACATCAATAACTATACACAAGCCAATATGAATGAATAATTAACACCAATGCATAACTTCCCATATGCTTTATATTATTGCCATAAAAATGTTGAATTAAAAACATTTTTTTAATTTCGTTAATTAATTTTTAGCTTTAAAGCCTTCTGTAGGGAAATGAGAAAATGTGGACTTAGATCACTTTACCTCTAAGTCATTTTTATTTTCATCTCCAACGCTCGAGGTGTTAACCCTTGCGCTGCTGAATTACCTATTTTCAATTCATTTTAAGACGTAATTGCTAACGCAATTTCCAGCTTCAAATGACAAAATATATGGGTATTTATGAAAAACAAGCACTTCGTAAATTGAGATATTTGATTCCCTGAGATTTATCACAAACCTTTTATCATTTTCAGTGACATTTTATAAGGTTTGAAATTTGCTTGACTAGGACAAGGGTTAACCCTTTTCGTGCTAGTTATATTATTTAATTTTTCACCAAACTTGAAGTTGTGTCTCGCTACCGCGACCCACAACTTAAAGTGGGTGATAATTACTGACATGTATTTAATTTGAGACAATACGTTTGCAAATCTTGATATCCAACGACACATTTCATTCCCGATAACAGTGATTTCATCGGCTAAAAAAACGGATTAAAAACGACTATGGTCGTACCTGGCGCTTAACCCTTGTCCTGCTGAAGTGTTTATATTGTATTTTTTGTATTGTATTTTGCTAACGAAATTTCCAGCTTCAAATGACGTAAAATATTTTTTTTATGTACATCTTCTAAATTGAATTATTTGACTAGCACAAACTATATTGTCCATTTCAGTGACATATTATTTGATTTAAAATCTGCTTGAAACTGTATAAATTATATGTACGGGCGTGGCAGGACAAGGAGTAACCCTTTCAGTGCGGGGATCGTCTTTATACGTTAGAATCTGACGTCTGTAGACTCCAGATTCTCACGTATAGAGCCGGTCCCTGCACTGAAAAAAATAAAATCTTTCTAGTGTCCGAAGACTATAACATAGGTATTCAAATGAATCAAAATGAGCTGACTAAGACATTTATGATGTTTTTAAATCAAAAAAACCCTTTGGTTTCCATGGTTTATACAAAAATATGTCATATTTCCGCGTTATAAGGGTTAATGGACGATCCGGGATGGGCATCCGTGTGTCTACTTGTGATGTTGTTTTTTCTAACGTTATCCAGACAGATCCACCTCGGTTTTTACGCCGCCGCTACAATTAAAGTTCAGGAGAGAGAGATGGATGAACAGATGGATAAATCATCAGCCTACGCATCTCATCGATGGGACACCTGTCCAGCCCCATATACTAGCACTGAAAACACGAGACGTTCACCCAATGCTTTATCAATGGTGGGCCAGCGTCTGCGACGCTGGACCACCATTGATACAGCATTGGGTCAATGTGTTTTATATGCTGTGTAGGTGTTGTCAACAGACGTTGCGGTATGGAGAACGAAGCAGGCAAAAATTCACGTGATGGAGTGTTGTGTATTTTGTTTGACAGATTTCGGGGCGCTTCTCGTTCCATAGTAGCATTAATATACCGATAAGTAATTATTGCGCATTCCCAACATATTATTTCTGAATGATATTTCTCAAAATATATTTTGTGAATATTGACAATTTATCGCTGGTTTCACAATGAATATATTCAGGACACGAGATGTCCAAGAATACCTCATACAGAGTCAACCTAACTAATTATGGACTCCCACTTGAAGTGGGTAAACGATTACAACCAATAGTTTCTAGCCGATGAATAATTTATTTAACTTGTAAATCGTTGTTTTATATGCTGATATAAACCCAGTATAAGGCGTGACTCGCTACCGCCACTTTTTTCAACCAAACTGTTGAAGCTATTTAAAAAAAATATAATTTCTGAAAAAAAAAATCATATGATGAGCTGAACGTCTATCACTAAAAGTTTATCATTATCTGTTGGTATGTTTAAACGGATATATAGGTTTAACCCTTTCAGTGCGGGATCGACAAAAGCCGACATGATCTGACATCTATGAACGTCATCAGATTCTGTCGTCTGAAGTCGATTAACGCACTGAAAAAGTAAAATATTCATAATAGCCGTATACCTGTAACATGTGTATTCAAAAGAAGCGGAAAGAGCTAGCTATAAGACATTTATGATGATTTTAAATTGAAAACAACCCTTTGGTCTCCATGGTTTATATCGAAATATTTCAGCGGCGTAAGGGGTTAACAGAACTATAGTGTAGATCGCAGTCAAGCATTGTGGTACGGGAAACCTATAACGAAAATCTGTTGAGAAATGTGAGATTCGATCACGCGGCCTACTGGTTCATGGACACCCACCTGTCCTTCACGATATCACACCCCCCCCGTTGCCCATGACTACGCCCTGGGGCCTGTTCCCGTCCCTCTCTGGCTCCGGGGTTCCGGGTGTGGTAGGCACGGCACGTGTGCCGGCGCGCGAGATGCCACAATCGATGAAGAATGATGTCAGGAAACGTCAGAAAAGAAACAAAAATGAGATCATAGCTGATCGCTCTGGTGAAAGATCTCTCGGCTGCTCTTTTTTAAATAGCATTAAATCGTATCTTTTGGCGTGAAAGGGTGTGTCTGCCACTTGTCAAGGTAGCAGATACGTTGAACCAATGCTGGTCTAATGTTGGACAACAGTCTACGACGTTGGGCCAACATTAAACCAGCATTGGTACACCCTTTTATTTCCAACTGCTAAAAAAAAAACTTTAAAAAAAAACAGAGAGGCCTTGCTGATCGCCCCATGATCACTAGGATTTCTGCTGCTCTTCTTTAAATAACACTAAATCCACATTTTCATCTGTTAAGCCTTTTTTCATGCACTCAATGCCAAATTAAAAATGTTCATGAAAAAAACAAAGTAATTTGTTCAATTTGCCATCCACTTCAATTCATCATCATCCACTAGAAGTTGTGACAACAATTCGCGGCTTGAAGTGGTTGAAGATTAAAATTCAGGTGACTTCAGGCTTGAAGGGGTTAAAGGGTAAAACACAAAAGTGGTATTGGTACAGATTAGCAAATAGTACCATTTGTACCATTTGGAATAGTACCATTTTAAATAAGAAATTTACGCCTCTTTAGCGACAGATTTCATCATTTTATTTAGAACATAAATACGTTGGAAAAGGAAATTTGAAATTACGTATATGAATATCGTATGGAAATAATTTTTATGTGTCAGGTAGAAATAGTTACACAATATCAATAAATTATATCTATTATGTTTTTTTTAATACTGACTTTGATTTTTTTCTTAACTGACTTTCATTGGTATACATACGTGTGCACGAATTTAGTAATGAAAACGTTCCGACTTATCTTGTTTTTATTTCATTATTTTGTAAATAACTTAATACCATAATCTAAGATTGGTTCAGTAGCACGTACAGTGGCGATTGTTATGCGACGAAATTTATTTATTTAGTTAGAAGGAGATTTCGTCGTCGTGTAAATAATACACCATCTTGTGAGTTGTACGTGAACATCTACTTTACATGTATAAATAGATGTAGATGTACCCTTTTTAAGTTACTGTATACCCAACAAACGCGATACACTGCCCCAATGGTGGGTTAATGTTGAGCCGACATCGGTGACGGCAGGCCAACATTAACCCAGCATTAGGTCAATGTATCGTGTTGCTGGGTAACTGCTCAAGAACAGCCTATACTAGGCATTAACTGTTACTTGTACCTGTATAAATCAGGTAGATTTCAGGTACAGATCGAGAGGTATACTTGCATCAGATATGTCGTATTTATAATAGTTATTACAGCTAGAAAACTTCTCGGCTAATCTTATTATAGTCTAGTAATTTTCATACACTTGAAGTAAAACATTGACTGATCAGAGTATAGACGTCCGCACGACGTAAATAAACGCTGGGCCGTAGTCGTTTTTGACCATACAGTTTGTCCTTCAAAAAAAAAAATTCAATTTACAAGTTTAACATATATTTGTATTCAACTTGTAGAGGTAGATTTTTACTCACTTGAAGTTGTGGGTCGCGGTGAAAAAATAAATTTATAATTTAGCGCTCACAGGGTTAATTATATCTTAGACTGTAAATGTGTGCTCTTATTTACTTTTTACCCGCCATAGATTATGTGGAAAGATACAAAATCAACCAGCATTTCCATGACTCCAGAACATAAGTAGGGTAACAGCTCCTACTTTGCAATGTGTACTCCAATGAAAAACAGGGTACGACCCTACGTTGGATGTATGCTGGGCTAGTGTCGCAGACAGTGGCCCAACATTAAACCAAAAAAGCAGCGTCTGTGTCTTTTGATAGCTGGATTATATCAGTACACACTCAATAAATAGGTGAGATAATAACTAGAAATCTCACAGCCTGATGGGATGCTTGCTATCATTGATAGTGGATCAAATAAACACAGTCAGAATATGTGATAACAAGGCGCCAGTGGCAGTCACTGTATTTACATCTGACTGAGTCAAGATGGTCTAGGATGGAGAAATATGTTAGCTAGTGAATGAATGAATAAATGAATGAATGAATGAATGAATGAATGAATGAATGAATGAATGAATGAATGAATGAATGAATAATTGAATGAATGAATGAATGAATGAATGAATGAATGAATGAATGAATGAATGAATGAATGAATGAATGAATGAATGAATGAATAAATGAATAAATGAATGAATAAATGAATGAATAAATGAATGAATGAATGAATGAATGAATAAATGAATAAATGAATGAATGAATGAAAGAATGAATGAATGAATGAATAAATGAATGAATGAATGAGTGAATGAAAGAATGAATGAATGAATGAATGAATGAATAAATGAATGAATGAATGAATGAATGAATGAATGAATGAATGAATGAATGAATTAATGAATGAATGAATAGATGAATAAATAAATGAATGAATGAATGAATAAATAAATGAATGAATGAATGAATGAATGAATGAATGAATGAATGAATGAATGAATGAATGAATGAATAAATGAATGAATGAATGAATGAATGAATGAATGAATGAATGAATGAATAAATGAATAAATTAATGAGGCTTTAGGACAGTTTTATGCACATACATTATGGTGAGATAATTCAGATGACACTATTCTTCATACCTATGATTTAGCAATTGGACAATATCGGAGTCTGGGACGAACCCAAAAGCTCCGGCGTGACAGTCATTCAGCGTAGCCACTACAACAGGTCCCCAGCTATTTGATTGCTGATATGAAGTCAGTCTCAAATATTGTACACCCTCTGTAGACTTGTCATGTTGATACTCTTTCTAACATGGTGTCATGCGTGATACTTTTTGTAACATGGTGTTCTGTTTTCTAATGACCCAACACATGCGCATATGACGACCATTATTCACAGTTTTCGCATATTTAACTATCTAAAAAGTGTTTTATTGTTTTCTTAGATATTCTATGAGTAGCTGTTGCACCACATTGAAAACATATTTGGGAATTGAAATCGATGAAACGATCGCGTCAATTTTTTTCAAGAAATACATTATTGTCCAATACATGGAATAGTTAGGCAAATTTCACCTGCTAAAATAGTATCTTCAAAATCTACGATATTCAACAAAACAAAATATCCAAAACTTACCCAAACACCACGTCAATTTGATTGTACCTTACCGTCATACTGGAGTTTTTTTGGCCATTGATGGGTTGAAAAAAGGGCCAAAAGCCAATAACATGTAATTGTTATTATGTGTAATGTATTTCTGAGTTAATTACCACTGTCATTTTATTGTTTATGTATACATGCTATTTTCTATTGATATTTGCGCTATATTTCCCTATATGATACAATGCAATTGCAAATTGCATTTTTCTTGTCCTCGGGAATATATTGGAATTGTGATTCGTTTGTTTGCACCCTGTGGTTGTGTACAACTTCCACAACCCGCAGCCTTTTGCACGTACACAACCAAGACATACACTCTTTGCCACTAAATCTGTCACTTCCCCGTTTGCCTCCACTATCAGCACTCCTCTTACCGATTTTCATATTTTACCTATAACACATTACCTTTACCTAGCAAACCCCTGACTTTCCCTTTGTTAACAAGTTATATTAACTTAGCCTAAGGAAATTTTGGCAACTGCAGATTTCAAAGACATCAAAATGTGAGTACTTTCTTATTATTTTTTATCTTCTTTTCCTCCAACTTTACTTCTCCACGCGGGGTTTATCAAAATCCCGATAATATTGAGAAAGTGTCCTGATTTCTAACTTGCGGTTATTTGTCTTAGACAGCAAGACATTCCTAAAATAATATTGTTAGAAATCAAGACACTTTTTCAAAATACTTTGTTGAATATCGTAGATTTGAATGCCAATATTTGAGAATTGAATAATGGCTTGATTTATTTGATAATAATAATTTTTTTCACAATTTTGTGACGCGGTAGGTTTATTATATATCAATGTTGAAATAACATCAGCGAATGTTTTCATGCCGATATTTCATGAGCAGACATCTTTTTCACCTCTGGTACACACTAAATGAATATGAGCTCGAACATGTATTTGCGAGGTGCATGGTACAGCAGCTATTCATAAAAGACTTGAACAGAAAATAGAACATGTCACTCTTCGAATAGCTAAATATGCGAATTACTGGTCGTCATATGCGTTTGATGACGTCTGATAAGAAAGCCGGACACCCTGTTAGAAAGATTATCTGCCTGACAAGTCCACGGAGGGTGTTGTATCAGGATTATAAGTGCATTATAAGACAATCTTGCAGAAACCTGCCAGTTCAGCAGACAAATCAAAGTAAGCCATTTTTATCTCTGCCAAACAAGGTTATGTTTTGCTTGGCTGTTTGTCTGGTTGGTCATTGAACCGATTTGCACGAAACTTTTACCACAGTTGTTTGTCGGGCCGAGAAACACTCCTTTGAAATTTTGAGGATGATGCGGATTACGATTCGGATCCAGGATGCGGTTACGATCGGGACCACGCGGCAGATGTTGGCAGTCTCTGACTATACATGTAGCTGCTTAGTTATAAGCGTGTTATGCATTATGTATTATTGATTGTTTTGTGAGGTGTGTATTACTTTATACTAACAGACACATATGTGTACACACTTGAATCAACAGCAAGTATCCGCTATTCTAACATAATTCGTTTGCCAGCATCTTAAAAGTAGGGTCTATACCAATGTGTTTGTAAATAACCTCATTTGTCTATATCATAAAAGCGCCTACGTCACTGCCATTAAAACACACCACTACAATAATTTCTTCGTACGACCACTACATTCTAAGTCGGGAATGGAGAGTTATTGTTGACCAAGTACAGATCAATTTTCATGGTAGGCCTATGGTGCTATAATTAATCAGGTGTGACCGAGCTGTTGATTATGAGGGATACTCATTATGATCGGATGTGTTTTAAGCCAGTTATAACCCTCGGAGTTGAACATTGTTAAAAAGTATAAGTAACAAGATTACATCTTTTGGCTTGTGTTTATTACAAGGCCTGTAGAGCTCCTCGGGATTTATCCTATACGTAACACACTCAGCAGTAATAACAACAAGAGTAATATTGAACGTGTATGCCTTGTAGGCACGAATACTGGTGACAAATATATATTATCTAAAGCTTACATAAACATTGCGTTAACAATTTAACCTGAAAATAAAGTTATATAGTTTAATTAAAAGTATATACAGAGGGGACAAAATGTAAATGTTGGTGTGTAATGTATAGTAGGCCTATGCCTTTATGTGTTTGCTTTATGTGTCGGCCTGGATATAGACAGGATATACTTCTGAGTGGAGGTTGGTAGCATGTGTTGTAGTTGTGGGTCAATGAGGATTGTCATAACAGATCCAATGTGAAGTTTAATGTGGCCACCCGTGGAGTGTGTCATCTGTCAAAGACATTATATAAGAACACAAATCGCAGTTTAAAGCAGAGCCAGCGTCTGAGGCGTTGAGCTAACGGACCGTCTTTAGATGTCAGAATCTGACGTCTACAGTTGGTTCACATACTGATAAAAATAAAAAATGAAGCGGTGTTTTGTCAAGCCCCATCACGGATTTGGTGTTTTTTTAGAAAGTTTGTGTTTTTTGTGTTGTTTTTTTGTTGTTGTACATGCTTCCCAAAAAAAGATGGATATGGGTGTCTGGCCAATCCGTGTTTTCTCGGATTTTTGGATTTTTTTAACTTGACAAAACCCCTACCTTAGAGATTTATGATGATTTCAAATTGAAAAAACTCTTTGGTCTTCATGGTTTATATACCAATATTTCAGCGTTGTAAGGGTTAAAACAGCATTAAATCAACGTCTCGTGTTCGCTGTGATAGAACTAAATTCCAACAAACAGAAAATCATTGGTCATAACTCTTACATTTCTTTGATGTTTAGACAATCGTCTTCGACTTTGTGCCAGAATCACAGCAACATTGAGTCAACGTATCGCGTCTGCCTGGATTTATCCAGTCAGCGTATCGCGTCTGCTTAGATTTATCCAGGTAAGTGCACTGTCCTGCAGTGGCAACATTGGGTAACAATCAGGTAACAATTACGTAACACCGACCGACCGCCTGACCGACTAACTGACTGACGTGAGCAGAATCTAATAACTGTGACACATGCTAACAGTGATGTCGGATGGACTATGGAGACTGAGAGCGATCGCCACCACAAGTTCAAAAAGTGCCCACAACATATTAACGACGCAAAAGTAAGCTAGCTGGGGTAAGTAGCTGAAATATTGCTGATTTTAACCATTAAAGCGCTAAAATATTTTTTGTAAGCCATGGAGACCAAAGGTTTTTTTCAATTTAAAATCCTTATAAATGTCTTAATTAGCTCTTTCCGATTCATTTGAATACGTATGTTATAGAGTCTACGGCCATTATTATATGCCTAAAACGTTACTCTTTTAGTGCGGGGATATAGGTAATTGGACGTCACAAAATGGCGTCTAAAGTCGATCTCTGCGCTGTAAGGGTTAATAAACCTATCATCGACCTCATTTATCGCGGCCAAGTCTGATTTGAGAGTCTAAAGGAATTTCTGCGTGACTTTGTACGGGTGCAATCTGTGGCTGAATCTTTCCTTTTCAGTCACAGCTGAGGCTCTAGAGGATAACCTGCCCCCAAACACAGCCATCCTGGTGCAGGTCTGCATCCTTTGTAGTGCCGACAGAATCCGTCTGATCCAGATTTCTCCGTCACTACGACCCAGCAAACACGACACGTTGAAAAAGTAATGTTTTGATGTTGGCCCAGCGTCTGCGACGCTGACCTTAAAACATCACTGTTTCAACGTATCGTATTTGCTGGGGAACTGCTAAATTTATTCACCCCACCAATTCACACTACTCACAAAATACGTCTCAATGGTGGACCGAAGGTTTAGACGTTGACTCAACGTTGCGTCAATGTTTGTGCTGTCTACTTCAGTCGGTATTTATATGCTTTCGATTTTGTGCACTACATATACATGTGTGCGGACGATTCAGACGGGGGGCGGGGGATAATTTGAGAGAATTTAGAAATGGCACTGAAAGAGTAAAATATGTATAACATAAGCATTCAAATGAACCGAAAAAAGCTCATAAGGACATTTATGATGATTTCTAATTTAAGAAAAAACTTTTTGTTCCATGTTAGAAAAAAATAATTGTCAGCGTTCTAAGGGTTCACCTTTTCAAGCCTGAGTTTTCCATTGTCATCTTCATTCACTACAAGCCGCGAATTGCTGTCGCAATTCTCGACTTGTAGTGAATGAAGATGACTTGAATTGTGTAACACTTGTAAAAATTATACCGTTGTTATCAAAACAGTTCTATGAAAATTCTATTAAATTTCTAAAACCCCCAGGTGTAGGAAATAAAGTCATTTTTCAGAGTTGCAAAATGATGCTTTGATGCATCGTGAGGGCCTAAAGGGTTAATATAGATTGCTCTCAGAGTTACTCTGCATGGCACAGCGCAAGAAGAAAATAGGCTTGAACAATGTTGTTGTTCATTTGATTGAAGCATGCATTATTAAAGCGAGACTACATAAAAAGTGACACATTTTATAGTTTTAATTATTTTACTGTTATTTTCGCAGAAAACACCATGATACGCAACTTCCCGCGAGAACACTTACTATTATATTTAAAGTTAGTTGAGTGAAAATTAAACCGTAACTTTTTAAAGTAGAATGAACTTTAATTAAGCCAGGCCGTAGGCCAGGAACTTATTAAGTTTATTTTGCCTGAGTTTGTGTCCTATTCAGGGGAAAGAGGGGTGATGTGTGTGGGAAACAGTTGACATTTCTGTACACCAGTCCTTATGAGCATGACGAATGTAACGTTCGAGGTACCTAGGTTAAGTACTTTCGTTTTTAAAAAATGTTCAGAAAAAATACATTCACAATTAAATATAGTGATTAGAGTTAAAGGGTTTTAGTTGTAATAATGTTGACCCAGTGTTGCAGACGGTGGTCTAGCATAGCATCAGGATTGGGGCAATGTATCGTGTTATCTGGTGTTTCTGGCGCCGGGATGGGAAGCGTCACAGCTTAACAATGCAGCAGTCAGAAAACACGATAAAATCACTCAATACTGTTTCAATGTCGGGCCAACGTCAAATACTGTGAGTCAACATTGAAACAGCATTGGCTGGATTCTACGTGTTTGCGCAAAGTATACAGCAGACCCCATGATGGAGTAGTGCTGGGCCAGCGTCGTAGGCATTGACCGGCATTGAACCAGTAATGGGCTGCGACGCTGGCCCAACATTGAAATGGAATGGTGGGTCACATGATAGCCAATCACCCCATATAAGGACATAATTATTCATACCACATAAGGGGTGATAGATCACCTTTAAGCCGATTTTTGTCTATAGCACTCAAACAGACTAAAGCCGGTCCTCGGAGTTCGGGAACTCCTTTTCTGGTTGTAATAGCTTTGGTAGCAATTCAATATTCATTTCAGTGTAGTAAGAACTTATGCGCTAAGATCAATTCCAATTGAATAGTGTGCGTTTAATTAACTTAATAAATCAAGTTAATTTAATTGTTAGCAAAACTTATACGAATAAAGCTAATTCGACTCTAAATTCGAAAAGGTCAGGTGAAGCCAAATTGTTTAAGTTCATTTAAATAGCTAGTTGAGACAACACAACCAGATCATTGCATATTTTGACCACAAATCCCTCATTCCAATCAGATTCACAGAGATGTATTTATTGTATTTTTAAGGTCGCACTGTTAACGATGCTGATAAACAGAATAGGTTTCCAGTTTTCCTCTATCTCCTCCTGGAGGGGATGCCGTACGTTACTTATCAGGTTAGTTTTTTATTGGCACACTAAATACCAGCTTTTGAACATCTCAAAAATAAAACGTGATATCAGTATTTCAGAATTGTTGACTTCCACTTTGTCAAATCTGAATTATTTTCACTCACTTGAAGTTGTGGATCGCGTGAGCGAGACACAACTTCAAGTGGGTGGAAATGACAATTAAATAATTTGGCGGTGAAAGGGTTAATTCCTAGTCTTTTACATAGATCAAACTGAACAGCTTAGAGGCAGTGGAGAGAGCGCGATAAATCAAAACCAACGTCTCGAACTTGGGAAAAAATTGCCACTGAACATTAGGACAATTCGCACACTACAATATTTTAAACAAACTTTGAAAACACACCTATTCCAGTCTCCATATAGATTACACTGATGGCCGACGTTTTAACCTTGTTTATTAATTACTGAAACTTTTAGCATACATGACTTTTTATTCTGTAAGCGCTGTGATCGGCTATGCAGCTGGATACAAGCGTCTATAAAATACAATAATAATAATAAAAAGCACGACTGCGATATTATGTGGTATTGCGTGGAAGAGAGGCACCAGCCAAACCGGTTGTTTGCAAGCCGATTGTCATTGATTGAGTTCTCTAAAATTCATTTACACCAGAACGACTGCTTAAGTCAGAAAACAACCGCTTACATGTTGGGGCCGACAGGCGGACGCCACCAAGGAAAACTGTTCATATTATCACATTTCATGACAATATCAGACCCAGTGAAATCCTTTCGACAAAAACGTCGACGTCTGTTGCGTCCCATTTTTTAACAACGTTCCAGTTTGTAATAATTTATTACAAATTGGAGCGTTATTACGCAACAAACGTCCGCGATTTTAACCAGTGCTGCTTCCTGACGACGAGGACTAGGAGGAGTACATGATGTCAGTGTCAAACAAGGGGGACCCAATGTTCCCCCATCACATACGATACACTGAGCCAATACTGATGTTGAATCTACAATGGGTTATTGGCTAGTTCTGACTGAGCTCGGACACTATTGATTCTGGTCTGCTTTTGTTTTTATAGTCAAACAATAATAAAATAAGCTTTGAAGTGTTCCTCTTCTTCCTTTTCAATAACATTAATTTTCTAACAGTACACATGTGACAAATTAAAATAATATGCGTTAATTCGTTGAGATTTCAAATTAGGCCCATTATATTCGAAACATAATAAATAGTGAAACTGGAATACAAGGTCCTGCGAAAATAATGCGATCGATTCATGTTTGGAGAAAATTACAAAAAAGCTCGTTTGTCAAAATGTTCTATCTCGATTAAAAACTGTTTCTAATCAGGATTTAATCATCCTCTCATTGCAGGGTGTTTTTCCCACTACAGTGAGAACGGATACAACTGAAGTCTCTACAGGATGGATTTAATCTACATGAATGAGAAATAACTGTTTAGGCCAGCCGTAGGATGCGAAATGTACACAGCGTATCGAGTGGTGCATATTTTTACTAGAGATGCGTCATTTCAATCGGATACACCCACAGTGATTTATCTTTTTTGTTTTTAGCGTCACACTGCTACCTGGAAATGATGCGGAAAAGCGTAATAGGTTGAGAGTTTTCCTCCATCTTCTCGTCCCGGGGATGCTGTACGTTACTCGGCTAGCTTACACCTCTAGTAACCCTTACAACGCTGAAATATCTTTGTAGAAATCATAGAGGCCAAAAATGTATTTTCAATTGGAAATCATCCGTTTCGTTTGAATACCTATGGTATGGGTCTACGAACATTATAGATTTGTTGATACTTTAAGTGCGGGACCGTCTTTATACGTCAGAATCTGAGTGTACATACGTCAGATTCTGACAAATAAAGACGGTCCCAGCGCTGAAAGGGTTAAGCATCAACCCGCTAAGCGCCACTATAAAATCGATTTCAGTCCGTTTTATTAGCTGATCAAATCACTGATATGCGGAATTAAATTAGTGTTTATTCATCAAGATTTGCAAATTTTTGGTCTCAAATTTAACAAATATGAGTAATTTTCACCCACTTGAAGTTGTGGGTCGCGGTAGCGAGACACAACTTCAAGTGGGTGGACATTATTTTCTCTAATCTAGCGCTTTAAGGGTTAATTCAAAACTTTTTCTATGATGGATTATTTTTGTTGTATTTCTCCGTTCTTAGTCTCGGCGGTTTGAAAGAAACAAAAATGTTTCTTCCCCATCCACGTGTGAAAGTTAGTATTGTGGGGAGCCTCCGTGACCGAGAGGTAGCGTGCTCGGCCTCAGACCGCCAGGGCTCGAATTTCGAATCATGTGTCTGGAGGGCAGTGTCATCTCAATTATCTCACCATCATCAAGAGGTTCTCCTGGCCCAGTTTAGTCTATATGTGCACAAAGGTGGCCTAAAGCCCGATTCATTTCATTTCATTTTTTTTCTCCGTTCTTAGCGCCTTAAATTCAGACTTGCTGCGTGTTAATTTTCACCCTTTAACTCTAAGCGCTAGGCACGACTATAATCGTTTTTAATCTGTTTCATTGGCAGGCTGAATCGCTGTTATTGGGAATCAACTGAGCGTTTAAACATCACAATTTGCAAATGTTTGGTCTCAAATTAAACTAATCTGATAAATTCTCACCCAGTGTGAATGTTATACATCAGCAATATATTTCAAAATAGCTCACCTCAATTTTGTAAAATGTGACTAATTTTGACTCACTTGAAGTTGTGGATCCAATCAAATAACTTGGCGGTTAAAGGGTTAAGGAAGATATGAGCTATCATTTAGAATTTGATTAACCCTTTCAAGCCTGAATTAACCGTTGTCATCTTCATCCACTACAAGCCGCAATTCTCGACCTGGAGTTAACGAGGTGGATAGCAAATGAAAACAAAATATCGTTATTATCAAAACTGCTCCATGAAAATTTTCGTTCTAAAACGCCCAGGTTTTAGGAAATTGAGTCATACTTCCGAGATGCAAATTGATGCTTTAAAGCATCGTGAGGGTTTGAAGGGTTAAGTTGGATATTTCATAAAATCAGAATATTTTTATTAAACAGTAGTACCTAGTGAGTAAATAGCTGGGATGGTTCAGCCTGAGCGTGAAGCCCTTTATCAGCCTATTAGCTGTTAATCTGCCCCACTCCATCATAACCAATAACATCCTCTCTCTCATTCACGTCTTCTGATAATATGTAAGGCTTCTCTTGATTGATTCTCGTCTCACGTTAACCGCCACATGCCAGCCGCACTCCAGGCTAGTGTAGCCCGCACACTAGAACAGTTTTGTCCCAACCTGTTCAAGTTTTTTAAAAATGAACTTGGAGTGTCAGTAATATAGATATTTCTCCTTGAATTAAAATGTTGTTTCTGTGCCTTTTTTGTATGGTTGTAGCCTACATAGTACTACACAGTGTTTAAACTGCTAAAACTGGTCTATGAGACGTAGAATACATAGTGCTGCTGTCTATGGTACGATAATGGCAAGTGCTACTATAAGGAGCTATACCGGTACGATAAAAGCAAGAAAAATAACGTTAGAATCAAATTATAGCCTATGTTTCACGATTAAAGTAAAGAATAATCTGGTTCGGAGGATGAGCTCAGACGTTTACTAGTTTCGAAGTTACAAAGTTTTGACTATATCGGAACGTCAACCTCCAAGTTTCCAAGTTTCAGGAACGTTGGAACTTAGGAGTTCGGAACTTGTAATCTTTGTAAGTCACTGTCACTGTAAGTCACTGACTCAGCGTCGTAGACGTTGTGCCGACATTAGGCCAGCACGGTAGGCAAATATTACGTTACCAAATATCCACAACGCACGGCGGTCAGCGGTAAATCAATGCAATCTCGGGACAGTGCGCATACTTACAACGTTAATAACCATGTTACTATCAGTGTGTGTATACATATAGTGTTGAGATTGCTTATTGTAGCTGTGTATCTGAGGACAAATGGCGGCCACACACGGGTCAAGTCCATACACAGTCCCTGTGAGTCACACGGCGGTACACTTCACTCATATTGTTTATCAATTGTTTGGCTGGTAATGACGTCTGGGTCCTGTATGTTTGTCAGGGAACCCTTTATACGCCACTCAAACACCTTAACCCTTTAAACCCTCAAATCAGCATATTGGGACCTTCAAAACGGACCTAATTTCCCTATAGGAAGAATACATGCATAATGTGTAGAACGATAATTTCCATGAAACTGTTTTAATAACATAGGGCAAAATAAAAGCCCCCTCTCCCCTCCCCAACCCAGAAAACACAAGACATTGACATATTTTTAGTTCAATGTTACCCCGGCCGCTGAAATGATGCAGCGCGAATTTTTTTATTTTGAAATGATGCAACTCTATTTTTTACCTTGAAATGATACAGCGCTAAGTTTTGATTTTGGAATGATACAACGCGATTTTTTCATTATAAAATGATGCAGCGCTAAGTTTTGATTTTGCCATATTGCACTTGGATTTTAGAAAATTGGGTGATTTTTTCACTTCGGGATTCGAAAGGTGTCGCTTTCACCCTTACAACGCTGAAATATTTATGAATAAACCATAATGACCAAAAGGTTTTTATCAATTTGAAATTATCATAAATGTCTTAGTTAGCTCTTTCTAAATTATTTAAATACCCATCATCCATGTTATGGGTCTACGGCCATCAGATATAATTTTATTCTCTCAGTGCGGGGATCGACTTCAGAGGTCAGAATCTGAATCGCTGAAAGGGGTGAATCATTTTCTCGCTATATATATAGTGATGCATCATGATATGCGTCACCCGGGTTTTTTTCCATTTAAACAATTTCATAGAAAAGGACGCAACTCATTTGAAATGTAATATTTTTAGCTTTCTTTTTTTATGTATATTTGGCTTGGGTACTTAATAAAATTGAGCATTTTTTATAACTAGTTGATAGGAATTTAAGTAGCAATTGACACCTCACATCGAATGAAAATATGATGGAATGTCCGGTTGAGAAAAAGGTTATCCCGAAAGATGAAAATAACATTCACATATTGCATTTACCGTACATTACACTTTATATTTCAAACTCTTTATTCGCCAGAACTATTATTTGAAAGAAAACTATTAAAAAATGTCACCTACATAGTTATATGGGTATTTATCTATATGGATATATTACTAGCACAGTAGAGATGAAAACATCTTATATGCGTATTTTTGTGGTTTTTTACAGGAAGTACATGTAAAAATAAAAAAACTTTTGTTTTAGCATGTATTATATGGGTGAAAATTCGTGTATAAACTCAGTAGAGTTCAAAGAGTCTTTGTTTCTAGCATGTACTGGGTTATCAGTTTGTCATGCTGCTGACATGCTGTTGACATGCTGTTGACATTTTGTTGACATTTACGTTTGATCAGACTGGTCAGGGCCCTGTTGATATCCAGTCTGTCAAAGGCATTATTATAAGGACATCTACCATTTGGCGTTTATACACAACCCTCTAAAGCTGGGGTCGCACGCAACGCGGCATGCGGCATGCGGCGTGCAAACAAATAATGTACGCGTGCGATTCCTTATCTCTTTCAAGCCTGAATTTACCATTTTAATCTTTATCCACTACAAGCTGCGAATTACTGTGGCAATTCTCGACTTGTAGTGGATGAAGATGACTTAAAAGTCGGTGGCAAATGAAAAAACGTTCTATGACAATTTTCGTTCTAAAACCCGTAGGTGTAGTCGACACCTGGAGGTTTTAGAACGAAAATTACCGTTAGTACTTAGGATATTAAGTCATTCTTCAGAGATGCAAAATGATGCTGTGGACGTCAAATTGGGACGTATAAAGACGGTCCCCGCACTGAAAAAATTGACATATTTCTAAATGACGGAGACCCATGACAAAGGTATTCAAATGAAGCAGAAAGAGCTAATTAAGACATTTATGATGATCTCAAATTGAAAAAACACTTCGGTCTCTATTGTTCATACAAAAATATTTAAGCGTTGTAAGGGTTAAGAGTTGTAAGGGTTAAGAGTTTAATAATGTTTTAGTATATGTCCCATGAGTTCCATCAACGCATGCAAAAAGTCGTCAATTGTTTTTTACTACATACTGTCATATAAACTGACTGCAGTCATAACAATATTATTATTAAGTAGAATATGGTTGGAAAATGTATTTTCTTGTGGAATATCTCATGACCAAGAGTGAATATTGTCATTAATACATCATTTGTGTGATTTACATAATACAATAAACTATAAACTATAATAAACAATAAACTATAATACAAAACCAACAAAGCCGAGATATTCATTCAATGTTGTTGTAATGTTGGGCCACCGTCTACGACGCTGGCCCAGCATTACAACAACATTGGCCCATCGTCTCGTGTCACGTGTCTCCCGAAATATCATATATTGTGGACAGATTATATACAAATTGAATTAAAAAAATAATTTATCATTTGCAGTAATACATTATCTAACATATTATAGAACCAGTGGCGAATAGAGGGGGAGGAGTGACTGTATGATCAAAATAAACAAGCATTATTTAAAAATATATATTTACAAAATAACCGATAATTTGCATCTCCGGCCATTTGAATATCAAAATTTTAAAGAGTTTGAACTCTCGTTCCACTGTCTCCCCTCTTATAGATACAATACATAGGTCTATATTATATTTGGTACATACAGCCTATGTACCTTAGACTGCCCTACTGATTCAAAGATCAAAAAGTGTGTCAATGCGTTGAGCGAGGTGTTTTCGCTGGCTGACGTGATTTAAAAGGGCGAATCCAAATGGGGGGGAGGGGTTCGAGGGGGGGGGGGGCGCTCTCTATTTTCTGACAATTTTTATAAGAAGTGTAAATATCCCAAAATAAATCTTGATGAAAGGCCCTCTTTCTTCAGATCCTGGATCTGCCCCTGATTTATCTATTGACTATGGGAGAGGTATCAGCGAGATACAACCAGTTTTCGTCAGAGAAATTTAAAGGGCAGCCACATAATCGGTGACTCAATAACAGATATGGTAACCCTTCAAGCGCTAAATAAATTTAATAATTAGAATTTAAATTTTCACCCACTTCAAGTTGTGTCTCGCTACCGCCACCCACAACTTCAAGTGGGTGCAAATTACGCGTACATGTGTTACTTTGAGACCAAACATTTGCAATTTTGGATTCTTAAAGACCCATCTCATTCCAAATGTCAGTGATTCTATCGACTTATAAAACAGATTATAACGACTATAGTGGTTTAACCTGTACAGTGCGGGGATCGTCTTTAGACGTCAGAATCTCACGTCTGTAAACGTCAGATTCTGACGACTAAAGTCGATCACCGCACTGTAAGAATTAAATATTTCTACTGGCCGTAGACCCATAACATAGTATCAAATGAATCGTAAAGAGGTAACTAAGACATTTATGTTTATTTCAAATTGAAAATAACCTTTAGGTCTCCATGGTTTATACAACATATATCAGGTCACTTTAAGGGTTAATCCTATACCGTTTTAATACCGGGCTGATGTCTCAGATAGTGGCCCAAGATTACCCCAGCATGTGAGCAGCAACCTTTGTCAGACTCATCCTATTTGATAGATCCAACCAGAGAGATCGGGGTGGTGTCCTATGGAACATTACACTGTACACAGCAACGAATAGCGTGCACGCGAAATTATACGGAATTAGATCGTCTGAAAAAAATGTGGGAAACACCTTAGCTACACCATTTCAGTTCAAAACCCTATAAATTATCAAAATATGTACAAAAATGAGAATTAACAGGGAATTCCAACGAAACCATTTTTTTAACATAGTGAACTTGATTAATGGACTAGATGAGATGCCTACGTGTAGAGGGAGGCCACGAGGTTTCAAGAGAAAAATGCTTTTTATACATGTTTTGAAAAAATCTGCGGGTTGTAATAGGCAAAAATTCTAACATAGGGCCTACTTTTTTCGAAAAAAAGGATTATGTCAGCGAAAAAGGTTTGTTCCGAGGGTAAAACTTTATTATAGTCCCCCCCCCCTCCCACGTATGATTGGTGTGGTGAGCTCATCGGAGCGAGAAATTTATTCAATAATTTGTAGCTCAATAATGAGCCAGTATCAAAGACGGCGGGCCATTATTGAACTAGTATTGGGAAACGCCTCATGTATTTTGCAGCCAATAAAACACGACACATCTAGCCAATGTTTGACCAATGTTGGCCCACCGTCTACGACGTTGGCCCAACTTCGGACAAACATTGGCTAGATGTGTCGTGTTTGCTGGGCGGTTGCAGAATGCATTACGTTTTGAGTGATGTAATAATGGAGTGGTAAGGTAAGGAATGAGCAGCCATCTGAGTGTATCAGGGGTGACGTGATAACACAGCCACTCTGAGAGAGAGGGGCTGACAGGCCAAGCTGGCGGTGATTTATTGCCAGAGTTAAGTCGTTTTGCGGGTATGTGCCTCACGCAAGCACATCAGTCACTCCCGCATACATATGCCATCCCGATGCTACTTGTAAACATAGCCTGCTTCTTCCCCATTCTACAGTATGCAATGATCTACATTTCTCGAAATTATATAGACTGCTATTTAGTTTGGAAACCTAACGGCGTGTCATTTTTCTTCGTGCTAAAAATAGAACTTAAAAAAATAGAGATAACGATCCTTGGTCCCATTCTATATAATCATCTGAATATAAGATCATCTCTTATCTTACTCTCATTTACATTAAAAAAGTTGGGAAATGAAAGAAAAGTAAGGTTATTTAAATTTTCAGATTCTCAGTGTCGTGGATTCTTGTCCGCTGGTCACATCCAGTCAAATACTGCCACATGTGACAATACCACAGGAAATATCTGTATTACTGAACACAATTTAACACTAATACTATAATTTCATATTTATTAAATCACTATATATTGTGAGAGTCAGCTATACACGCCTATTTTTCACACAATGGTGCTACATAATTTAATATTATTCCCTAAAAACAATCACGGTTACTAAAAGATCATGTTCAAACTAAGCAAAAACTTAAAGCCGTTATGAGCGAGTAGTGTATTGTTTTACAATTTGCAGGATAAGAAATAACAAAGTAAGTTGAGAGGAAAAAGCCCACACATACAGCTATGTGCTTAGTATTAACAGCACGAGCTCTCCATAACCTCGTTAACGCCAGCTTTCGTTAGATCTGAGAAAATGCGCCACTCCACCAAACTATCAGACAAGTGTTTTTGTTGCAAGCACCAATTTGCACACACACGACCCAACACACTGCCCGAATTAACACGTTAACACCCCACGACCATGTGCACGTCTGTAGCAGCGGTAACGCGTCTCCCAGTGTACTGGGAAACGAGTTGCATTTTGCTAGGAATTGCTCAAATTTCAAAACTTCTCGAAGCCAATTAATTAAAAGATATCTTACGATTCGTCAATCGGCTTTCAAATTTTGTAAACTAGTGAATGGTTCGAACATGTTGAAATTGAAAAAGTTGTGCACATTATATCAGTATTGTTGAAAAATTTATTAATTCATGTATAATTATAATAACACTGTATTAGATTAAGCCCACCTGGCTATATTCAGTAAGTCCACCTGGATATGTTTCCTTACACGTCTGTTCAATAACAAAAAACTATGAATAAACTATTGTCTATTGTCTACTGGAAGCACTGGAAGCAGCGCGGGCCTACCGCAGACAGCTATGTTGGCATGAATAAATGAATTCTTGATTAAATAGATTGGTGAATGACTAAATAAATAAATGAATGAATGAATGAATGAATGAATGAATGAATGAATGAATGGATGAATGAATGAATGAATGAATGAATAAATGAATGAATGAATGAATGAATGAATGAATGAATGAATGAATGAATGAATGAATGAATGAATGAATGAATGAATGAATGAATGACTGACTGACTGACTGACTGACTGACTGACTGACTGACTGACTGACTGACTGACTGACTGACTGACTGACTGACTGACTGACTGACTGACTGACTGACTGACTGACTGACTGAATGAATGAATGAATGAATGAATGAATGAATGAATGAATGAATGAATGAATGAATGAATGAATGAATGAATGAATGAATAAATAAATAAATAAATGAATGAATGAATGAATGAATAAATGAATTAATTATTGAATGAATGAATGAATGAATGAATGAATGAATGAATGAATGAATGAATGAATGAATGAATGAATGAATGAATGAATGAATGAATGAATCAATGAATGAATAAGTGAGTGTGTGACTGAATGAATGAATGAATAAAATAATAAATGAATAAATGAATTAAGAAATAAATAAACGAATGAATAAATAAATGAATAAATAAATAGATGAATGAATGTATAAATAAATGAATGAATGAATGGATGAATGAATGAATGAATCAATGTATGAATGAATGAATGAATGAATGAATGAATGAATGAATGAATGAATGAATGAATGAATGAATGAATGAATGAATGAATAAATGAATGAATGAATGAATGAATGAATGAATGAATGAATAAATGAATAAATGAATGAATGAATGAATGAATGAATGAATGAATGAATGAATGAATGAATGAATGAATGAATGAATGAATGAATGAATGAATGAATGAATGAATGAATGAATGAATGAAATTTGATTCACTCACAAAAATTCACAATAATTATGTTATCCACACATCAATTGTAAATATGTTAATGATATCAGCTGAGCAAAATACACATATCACTTATCAGCAATAAAGGAAGTAAATTCAAAAAAATAAAATACGTATTGATAATGATTACCCATAATCATACTGACGCTATCAAATGAATAGTGAAAACGCGAAATACCTTTTGTAAATCTATATTATGGTCAACTGTTGTCGAAGTTCGATTTTGACAGACTGCAATCGTTATCTTTTGTCAATAATCAACAGGAAAATATATGCATATTACATATAAACTTTGAATCTTCTATTTGGCACAGATGGAAAGACAGAGGTCGACTATATTGACATCAGCGTGCTGTCTTGGCTCAACAGCCACTTAAACTTTAAACATGCTGAAGACTTGGTATGACACAGCGCAAAAGTATCATTAGTATTCCATTACCAAAATATGACTAATCAACCAATTTATTATTATATATTTTGCATCTAATATGTAAATATTATTATATGATCAAACTTTCTGACGATGATGTACTTCCACAGAAGCCACAGGATGTTGACTTAATATTATCCCTCAACTCTTACAACGCTGAATTATTTTTCTATGTATAGGATAAAGCCCGAGGAGCTCTACATTCTTAGCTGTGGAAAAGGCCGAGGCCGAAGGCCGAGGCTTTTTCCACAGCTAAGAATGTAGAACTCCGACGGTTTTAACTGACTCAAAACACATCGGACCATAATGAGAATCCCCCATAATCAACAGCTCGTTCACACCTGACTGATTATAGCAGCATAGGCCTACCATGATAATTGGCCTTGTACTTGGTCAATAATAACTCTCCATTCACGGCTTAGAATGTAGTGGTCAGACACAGAAAATAATGTAGTGGTGGGTTTTAGCTGTGGGGACCAAAGTTGTTTTTTTCATTTTGAAATCATTTTAAATGTCTTAGTTGAGTTAACCCTTAGCGCTTGAAGCGCTGAAATAACCAAAGGAGAGATCAAGACCAAGACCAAAGAATTTTTTTCAGTTTGAAATTTTTATAATGACTTAGTTAGCTCTTTCCGCTTCATTTGAATACCCATTATATGTTATGGTCTACAGTCATTATAAATATTTTAATTCTTATTCCTTTCTGCGGGGATGGACGTCAGTCTAAAGTCCATTTGGTTTCTATGGTTGTAAGGGTTAAAGCTCTAAGCACGACTATAGTCGTGTTTATTTGTTTTATTTTATTAGCCGATGAAACCAGTGTTATTGGGAATGAAATGACTGTCTAAACATCAAGATTTGCAAATATTTGGACTCAAATTAAACCATTGAGTAATTTTTACCCACTGGGAGTTGTGAGTGGGTGAGTGGTTTTTAATTTAGCGCTTTAAGGGTCAATATTAACCCACTGTCTACGACGCTGGTCCATAATTAATCCAGCATTGGTTCAACGTATTGTATATTTATTCGGGTATAATTATTCGAACATATAAGTCTCCAAAACCTGCTGAATAGAAGTACGTTTTTATTGAAATTCTGATTTCTTCACATACTCCTGACTCGGTTGTAACACCGAGTATATTATAATGCCGCTAATATCATGATGTCAGATAAAATATGACTTACCAATACAAAACCTGAGACCCATCTATATCAGCCATTGTGATTAATATTACGTCACCAAGGGACACTAAATGTCCCTGAATTATATATAATTGTATAAACTCACAAATATTTTTTAAATTTTAATTAACAAACTTCACAAACTGAAGTGGCAAATCGGTGATCATACTACTACTCCTGAAGCCTAATATATATTTGATAAATAATAATTGTAAAACCTGGATCTAATCTAGTCGAGTTTCAAAACGTTGTATTTTGTTTTTGGCTAGATATGTGTAGTATATAAATATATACATGTACATAAGTACTTAAAATGATGTTGATCAAATTATTGCTTTAAAATGTTTAAAATAAAACTGATCAGTTATTTGTTGTGTTTTTTTCAACTTTATCAAGGCTGTACATAAAAGCAATTAATAATTCCTGATATATTTGATATCGGTTTTCAGGCTTATGAGTTCCATATCAGCAGAAAGGCATAAGAGAAGAGTTTTCTCTTATGCCTTTCAGATGTCAGTCATAAATTGACCTAAGAAACTTCTTGGCGAATACTGACACAAACATAATATTATCGCACAAAGCCAAAATCTACTATCTTCTCACTTTTCAAAAAAGTAGTTACTGTATTTTCCGTATGAAGAGCCATAATACAAGTGGTTTATTATATCAACAAGTATATAGTGGATATAACGAGATGCTAAAACGTCAAAGTCCAGACAACATTCCTTCTCAGACAGCCTGTGTGTATCCCAGGGCCAAGGTCCACCCAACAAAAACAACCATCACACCAGCGTTGGTTAAATTTTGGTCCAACGTCTTCGACGCTGGCCCAACATTAAGCCAAAGCTGGGCCGATGTCTATAACTGCTGGACTATATGTACAACAATATGCTCAGCAAACTCAAGACGTTGAGCCAATTTTGTATTATTGTTTGGCCATCTTCGCAGACGGAGAACCAACATTAGGCCAATGCTGGTCCAATGTTTTGTGTGTTCTGTACCGTACATGTACAGGCGTATTCTTCACAACTGATGCTACAGGCATGTGTACACATGTCATACACGTGTATGCATACCACCAGATCAACATGATCAAAGACATATTTAACCCAAAGGGACTAGTGAATATTGTTTTACGTCGCTTTCTGTACAATCATGGCAATATCGCGACAGAAGGAAGCCCGAGGTCATGACTGTGCCCTACTCTTATCGAATGACTTCAAGGTTTCTTTATAGTGGACAGTACCATTGACAGCACTGCACAGTCCAGGCCTTTGAACAGTTTGGAGTACTGTATATGCATAACCCCAAAGACAAACATCCCACCCAGCCGGGAATCGAACTCAGTACCTCTGACTGAGTTTCGAGCCACGATCGAATCGAATTAGCTATCGGGGCCAGTCCTGAAAACGGGAGATTATAAATAAGAATTTCCCAGCCAGCACGAGACGTAAGCCCAATGTTGGTTTGGTTTTGGGCCAGCGTCGACCTACACCAAACCAACATTGGTGAATGTATCGTGTTTGTTGTAAAATGCATATCAACAGAGATGCATAAGACGCTCTTGTGCATAAAGATACGAACTATATATGTGTAAAACAACATGGTATGACAGATAACGAAATGTTTTGTACTTTTACTGCGCCTGAGACAAACATCTCTAGATTAAAATGTTTTATGTGAATGACATACACTTATTTTTGCACATAATTATATTTTTAAATAACACTAAGCGTAGGCTATACTTCTAGGTTCATCTGTGTGAGCAAGAAAGTTGTTGGTGTGGGTTTATATAGCCTCATTGGTAGTTGTCTGAGCATGTAGTGGCCTACAATCTCTCTGGTCTGAGTGAATGGCTGACATTTTGGTGGACCCCTACTCAGATATTTGTTGCGTGTTACATGCAGAGACTTGTAGATATTGTTCTGTTTCATACAATACAATAAATCATGAAATTATGTCATATTGTAAAATACGGATAATGTAATGCCATAATTAAAGCATCACTAGGACACACATTAAGAATTCAATGTCAACACAGGTAATTCAATCGCCATACCCTGACAATAAAATTTCATATTTTAAAATATAATGTTAATGTTACATCTTCGTATTATAATGCCGTGCGGTCACAAGCCATATTTCATAATTAGTACACTATTATATATTGGTCTTGCAGTGTCACATGACGACATTAAGACACATATAAATGTCATTATTGGCTTTATAATGTCATGCACATATATTCCTTTTACCGAAATTATGAAGCCGTGTCTTCAAAATATACATGTCAGAAGCCATATTGTATTATAATGTTATATCTATATATATATGAATGTCAACTTTACATTGTCATATATTGTCTTGGCATTATAATGTAATATACCGAAAATATATCGTAATGCAATATTATCAACACAAAATGATGCTATATTTATTGTACCTGACAAAAATAATATAATTATTGTAATTATAATGCTACATTTAGCTATTGTCATGCGCGGTACGTATAATATATTAATATATCCTGACATTATAATCTGATGCACCCACGCTATAATATGACTTTTTGAAATATGATGCAATGTTTGAATATTTTTAATTATAATATTATAATTCCTATATAAACCACATTCTCGCGTTTAAATCGCAAACCTATGAATTTTCTTACTATTCCCTTAATTTATATTGTCACATCATGATATTGTTACATATATCATATGATATATTTTTATAAAATAGAATAGTGTTTTTATGATCACATTAAGACATGTCTCAGCATATATATATCATGGTGCGGGAAACAAAATGATAGACCTCTATGTTATCTTGGCAATGCCTTTTAATTCATTTTTAGTAGTAGTCATTTATATTATCGAAATACCCAGTTTTTATTTTGGCAATGCCACTTAACATGATTTTAGTTGTGTATGTCATACCATGTATATTATCATATGATTTTAACAAACTAACAATCTTGTATATACATGTACATATATCTCTTTCATTTCTATGACAAATAAGTCTGTAATGACTTTTCTTTTCTGTCAATAAAATATCTGTCTGTCTGTCTGTCTGTCATGGAGATAGTAGTACTAACTCCATGTATATATAATATATCTGTTCTGATAGCCCGCTACGTATTTTTATATCGCGCCGAAGTTGATCCATACATATGGTTATCACAATATCCCATTCTTGACATGGCCTGTTTTACGCACACGCTGTTTGATATTTACCCCCCCCCCCCCCCCCAGCAGCAAACACGAAATTACGAAATGTTGACCCAATGTCGTTTTAAAGCTGGTCCACCTTCTGCGACGCATGCCTAACATTAAAGCAAAACTGGATCAACGTCTCGTGGTTGTTTTTTTTCAGTCACATGTTTCAGTGATAGTGTTTTATCCTGGGATGATGGACCACCAAATACTCCTTCGGCCTACCAGAACACTGGGTAGCAGTGGACCGATACGCCACTAAAATGCAACGGCCAAAAATGTTTAAAATATCGTAAATAATCATTTCTCTGCTCAGAACAATGGGTGGCAGTGGTCTGGCAGGCCACGAAAATGTTTCGGCCCAATATTGTTAGATATGGTTTTTAACAGAATCACCAGAAATGGCAGAGGACCACCAGATTTTGGGGACTGTTTGTCTTCTGGACCAGTGCTCAAGAAAGTTTCTAGCCTTGATCACCCGACGTTTTTTTAATGTTGGACAACCGTCTGCGACGCTGGCCCAACAGTAGAACAACATCGAATCTGTGTTTCGTGTTTGCTGGGAATATAAGGTGTTTTATCCTGGAATCGGCGCCATATAGTGTAGACTCTATTAACTCCATGTCTAAGTTATGGTGTTTTATCCTGGGCTTGGCTAGGTGTGGACACCAGCCGTCGACCGGGTCCTAAGTGTTCCTGTCGGCGCTGTACCGCTCTGTACGGCTCTGTACGGCGTGTATCCTTGATAAAGACCCTGATACGTCAACTCTACTGATTGTCAACTAAACAAAACCAACACAATACATCCCAATGTTTCCCCACATACGACATAATGTGAGACTACTGGACAGTATCAAGCCTGGATCATACTTAGACTGAGTCCAGGCCTGGGACGGCAGCACGTGGCCTAGTACTACAGTCCTGTATCCCTGCACCCCACTCCCTGGACTGACACAGAGAACTACCAACTCCTCACTGGTATCAAAAGTATACATTTCACTTCCTGAAACTGAATCTGTGGTAAACACTTACCCGTGAGTGAGATAGGGGGATCGGTTACAGCTACTCCATGTCTGCTCCAGGTAGAGGGACCCTGTCCCCTCACTGTACTGTAGCCTGTAAGGCCGGCCAACAACCCTAGCCCCTGGCCAGATCCTCAGAGCTCTCTGCTTCTTCCCCACTTCTCTAGTAAATCATGCCCTCCTCCACCTCGCTGACATTCACTCACCAGCTTCTCTACGGCTGCTGATGATTAAGCGGCCAGTTTGCCCGTGAGTAGGTCGGCCTGCCCCCCGGGGGCACTCTGTATCATCAGCAGCTAGAAGATGCTGATCCCGCCCGCATCCCAAGTCCCCGCTAAACACGAGATGCTAACCCAATGTTGTTTTAACGTTGGGCCAACGTCGTAGACGTTGGCCCAGCATTGAAACAACAATGGCTGATTATTTCCTGTTTGCTGACCTAGTGCTGATCCCCCAAAAAAGACTCTCAAAATGTTGTTTTAACGTTGGGCTAGCGTCGTACACGTAGGGCCAAACTATGCAGGGATACTGCTGATCCCGGAAAACACAATACCAGTGTTGTATAAATGTTGGGGCAACGTCGCACACGTTAGTGAAACATTTGCTGATGGTACTTCTGCTAATTACGAAAACAATAATAATGATAACGATGATTGATCAGATTGATCCAGCTATTAATCAATCAATCAATCAATCAATCAATCAATCAATCAATCAATCAATTTATTCCATACAATGCAGTACATCGTTTTGGTATACACAGAAAACAATAATATATTAAGAAAAATACATAGCATACATGATATATATATATACACACATATTAATGCATGGTGTGGCTGACGTCTATTGTATGGATCACCACATAGCTATTAATGCTTATGACGATGCTGATAGCTTGTTGTTGTTGCTATTATTGTTGCTGCTATTTTTGCTGTTGTTTTTACTTATCGTTGTTTTTGTTGCTTTCTATTTTACTGAGGCTGTTAATATTTATCATTGAGTTTTCTCTACAGTACACAACTTTGCAAGAACATAACATAAAGTCAAGTGTTGCTAGAACATAACATTGGTCATTGATAATGTGATTTGCCCCCCAACGACTTTCTCAAGTGTTGACCTTGACTCTCCAATCTATTGTGATGTAACAATGGCTAGAATAAAGCAGCATCAGTCGCAGCATCAACATCAACAGCAGCAGTAGTAGCAACAGCAGCAGTAGCAGTAGCAGCAGCAGCAGCAGCAGCAGCAGCAGCAAAAAAAAACAGGGCAACAGTAGCAGCATCATCTTCAGTAGCAGCAACAAAAGATGTGGAAGTAGCAGTATATGTAGCAGCCGCAGAAACTGAAGTAGAAGCTGCATCATCAGCATCAATATTAGCAGCAGTAGCAGCAGCATCATCAGTAACAGTAGCAACAAAAACAGCTGCAGCAGTATCAGTATCAGTAGCAGTATCTGTAGCAGCAGCGGTGGAAGCAGCAGCAGCGTCAATAGGAGCAGCCGCAGCAGATTCAGCATCATCATCTAGAGTAACAACAACAGAAACAGTAGAAGAAGCAAAAACAGTAGAAGCTGTAGCAGCAGCATCAATATTAGCAGCAGCAGTAGCATCAGCATCATAAGCTACAGTAGCAGTTGCAACAGCAAAGGTAGCAGCAACAACAGGATTAGCAGCAGCCTCAGCTTCAGCCTCAGCAGTGTTCTTTGACCCTTGACGACTTGATTCTGTACATACACAGTCCGGCTGGCGGAGCAGGAGGCATATCCACGACATCCTCAGATGCACAGCCTGGGGGGGGGGGGGTGTACCGGGATGGGCATAGCGGTCCACAACCCTGTCATGGCGCGGGGGAGTCACTGAACCCCCGGGGGTGGTCTACAATCCGGCTCGGCAACTGGTGAACCCCCCGGGGGTTCTGCATCCGGATCAGTAAACGTCATAAATAGGACGCTTTGCAATCATACGGGATCATTCTCACAGGCCAGCTTACAAGCTAATACCATACTAATAAACACAAAACGTTCACAAACTGTTGTTTTAGCCCTTAAAAAGGTGAAATAATTTCATACAAACCATGGAGACCAAAGGGGTTTTTAATTTGAAATCATCATAAATGTCTCAGCTAGCTCATTCTGATTAATTTTAATGCCTATGTTATGGGTCTACTGCCAGTATAAATATGTTTATTCTTACAGTGCGGGGATCGACTTTAGTCGTCAGAATCTGACGTCTACAGACGTCAGATTCTGACGACTAAAGTCGATCCCCGCTCTGTAAGAGTTAATGCTGGGTCATCATCAGCGACGCTGGCCCAGCATTAAACAAACATTGGGTGAACATGACGTGTTAGCTGAGATGGTTTTGAATTACTTTCTGTGTATCCCAAAAAATAAACTGGACTCACGTGAGACATTCTGTGATTGATCATTATTTCCTTTTAGCTGTGAGAAAGTGACGAGATTTTTGTAATGCGCATTTTGTAGTTAAGAATACTCACGGCCTCACCCTGAATAAAAATGACGCGTACGGAAGTGTTCTGGGGTCCAAAGCGTTTTATAGAGTGGATATAAGTGTTCTATAGAGTGACATGCATGCTTATGATGAACACTATGAACATCTAATAGTGTTATATCATGGTGTTTTGTTTTCTCACAATATTATATAGAATATCAAAATGCAGCCCAAACAGTTCAAAGCCATGGAGTGTACAGTGCTGCCTATGGTACTGTGCACCATAAAAAACCCTTGAAGTCATTCGAAATAGGGGCATAGTCCCGGCTTCGGGCTTCCTTCTGTCGCTTTATTGCCATGATTGTGCAGAAAGCGACGTAAACCGATATTCATTCATTCAAAATGTAACACTTTATCACCAGTGTTCACCTCAGACATACATTTTATCCACGAAGATGTGTGGACGTCGGGGTACTTCGGCCGCATTAATTAGAGTGTTGGCACGACATTTATGGTGATGACAAATGAAGAGGATGTCATAGGGGACTCAACACATGTCTTCCCCTTGGATAAAGAAGCGTGTATCTACCACTTTGCAAAGTGGCAGATACACCCTTTCATATCCAAGGGTTCTCGACACATGTGTGAAGGATTTGCATCCCTCTCTGCACGTTGCCACTATTTTGCGACTTTTTCGCAAAGTTGCTCTATCTGTCCTTTCGAATGGCTTCGGTAGTTCGTAAAGTACGCAGCAACATAAGGAGCACAGTGCTCCCGGTCATTTGAACAGTGTGGAGCAGCTTATAGGCACGACAACAATTATTGCCACCATACAGGATTCAAACTCTGTACCCCCACGTTACGAGTACACGGCCGAACCGAATTGGCCACCTCGATTGGTGTAGTGTATTTTTCGTATATTCATCCCTTTGGATATGAAAGGGTGTATGTGCCACTTTATAAAGTGGCAGATATACCCTTTCATATCCAAGGGGACGTATTGTGTAAGCGATACTGCGCAATGATACGATATGTTCACCCTTTCCACTGCTAGAAGCGACAAATGTCGTTTTAATCTGTTTTATTAGCAGGTTGAATCACAGTTGTTGAGAATGACGTGTGTTTAAATGGAATGCAATGAATGGTGTTTTAAAATACTTTTGTGCACATATAGGCTAAACTGGGCCAGGAGAACCTCCTGAGGATGGAGAGATGTGTAAGATGACACTGTCCTCCAGACAAAGGATTCAAAATTCGTGACCTGGCGGTCTGGGGTCCAGCACGCTTGGTCATGAAATGTGTGTTTAAAACATCAATATTTGCAACCACTGATTTGCAACCACTTGAAGTTGTAAATGGTTTATTTAGCTCATTCTGTTTCATTTGAATACCTATTTTATAGTCCTACGACCATTATAAATATTTAGTTCTTTCATTTACGGGACTTGTCTATTCAAACCGCTGAACTACCCGTATAAAAATTCTAATTTTTAATATGAGACGAATCGTTTTCAACTGCATGGATGTTATAATGAAATCGTGTTCAATCGTAACGGTTAGGAGTCGACAGATTTAATAGTAAGTCACCGGCAGGTGGGTCGCGATTAGTCGCATAGCGTAGTCGTGGAACTTTGAAGTTGAGGTAAGTGTAGCAGCGAATTTTTACAGCCATAAACTCCTTGGTCCAAGATATAAGTATTTTGTTCTCTGTGCCGCAGCCTGTCATAGAGTTCTCTTATTGGATTTTCAACGGTTTTCATAATATAATAAATTTTGAATTTAATTAGGGCATCTTTTTATACCATTACGTTATTACATAAATTGAATCTAAACGGAACCTTATTCCATGTGGCCAGTACAACCTGTATATACAGTACAATCGTATATGTCTAACGTTATTATATATAATAAATGAAGTCATTATGCGAGACTGTTCTGTGGATGGAGTTATCCACGAAATGACAAGCACCAGTCTGTATGATCAAATGACTCATTCTATAACTCACTGTACATGATGAATGTTGTATTCAGCATTTATTCCTACAAAAGAACTTCAGACAGACAGAATAGTATCATCACACTATGTTGGTCTAATTAGTATTTGATTATGTGAGGCAATTTCAAACTGACAGAAAAGTTTCAAAAAAAAAGTAAAATCTACATTTGTCGTATCATACCAACGTTATTAATATGATCAAAGGTGATTTGTTCGAATCTTATAAGCTGCATTGTTTCAGAAAGTTTGTTATAGCTTAATCTTTGTTGGTTTTATATACCCACAACTTTCTTAGCTTGAAAAGTCTCGGTCGGCTGGCTGTGTAATCTACGTATACTGTAATAATTAGCAAAGCCGAAAGTTACTGCATTTTGGCTGTGCACGGCAAAACTGACGTGACAATTTTATGATACTGCTGCATGCTGGTCACCGTAATAATCTCTTTACCTGTTATTAACCTTCACAACACTCAAATATTTTTGTATAAACCAAGGAGACCAAAGGGTTTTAGTTAATCTGAAATCATCATAAATGTCTTAGTTAGCTCTTTCCGTTTCATTTGAATACCTATGTTGTGTTTTCGGCCATTATAAATAAATATTTAAATTCTTAATATTTAAAGTCTTTATACGTCAGAATTTGACGTCTACAGACGTCAAAGTCTGACGTATAAAGACGGTCCTCGCGCTCAAAGGGTTAATGACCCATGTATGCGATATGGGGCACCTTCTAAAAAAAATATTTAATTAAAAATGATACAGCCCAGCTCTGAGCCTTAGCTTTGATATATTATTCTTGAATATGAAAAACATAAATAATTCATATTTACCGTGCGACGGCAATTCACAGCACAGGGGGAATCTCAATATTCCGTGCAAATAGGTTAAGTAACGTTTAGACGTAACAATGCGTCTATTGTCAGAATCACATATATACGGTGGTATCAAACCTACTGCACGAGGACAAGGGTGGGGGCCCTGGTGCAGTGATTAAAGCTGCCTCCTTGGAAAGTCGGAGATCGCGAGTTCGAACCCCACTCTGGCCGTCAAGTTTTAAAGAAAGAAAATGTATCGTCCCCGCTCACTCGTAATAATTAAATATTGTGGGGAACCTCCGTGACCGAGGGGTAGCGTGCTCAGCCTCAGACCGATAGGGCTCAAATTTCAAATTCTGTGTTAGGAGGGCAGTGTCATCGCATTCATCTCCTGGCCAAGTTTAGCCTATATATGCATAAATGTGGTCTAAAACCTCATTTAATTAATTTCATTTATTTTGCTCGATTGCAGAATCATTAATTGGCTGTATATGTGGCGTTCAGTCGGGTGGCTACACTTTCACCTTCAGTTTAATCTATTGTTTCTGTTCATCATGTTAGTATGTCACTATGGTAGGAATCACATCTGATCTGTCAAATTATTCTCAATCACATATTATGTATTTTCAGATACTCTTGTCCGGGACTACCCTGATGACTAGACATGTAAATCTCAATTTATTGGTTTATGAGGGGCGTAACTACATGTTATAGAGAATAACATTTTTTCAGGCCTGACTTTACCATTGTTATCTTCATCCACTACAAGCCGCGAATTGCTGTCGCAATTCTCGACTTGTAGTGAATTGAGATGATTTGATGTGTTTTAAAAATTTAAGAAAATTGCCATGTATTGGTAAACCAGTTTCATGGGAATTTTCGTTCTAAAACCCCTAGTTGTAGGAGAATTAAGTCTGTTTTCAGTGATGTAAAATGATGCTTTAATGCATCGTGAGGGCTAAAAGGGTTAAACTATACCACAATATTGTCTATGAAATTTACTTGATAGTCGGCACAAGACTGGAAGATAGTGCATGAAAAATTTCATGAAAATTGCTTAAGAATGAACTGATAAATCAGCGAAAGTCATTCACCACCGCTGACCACTTTCCTGCTTACCGCGACCCACAACTTCAAGTGGCTGAAAATTACTCATAGTTACAAATAAAACAAATTAAAAGAAGAAAAATAAAATGGATTAGAAGCGACTTGTCGTGATTAGCAGACAAAGGGTTAATGTAATTCTTACTTTATAGCAAACATGACAATATCAATGAGAATATTGTTCGTTCACCCAGCGAGCACAACATGTTGAACCAATGCTAGTTCAATGCTGGCCCATCGTCCACGACGCCGCATCAATGTTAAACCAACATTGGCTCTACGTCATTATTATGTTCTATGAGTTGTTACTTCAGTCTAGATAATAAAAAACGTAAAAAATAATTACTTACATATTTTCAGTGTGGTAGTATATTATTTCACTAAGTGGATCTCCTCAGACAAAGATAATATCAGTTGTAGAAATAAGTATCCTTAATCTTTCTTAATTCTCGCTATATATCCATATATTTGACATATATTGCCGATCTTATGCACTACAAAAATAACAGTTTGATCCAGAAATCACCAATCTGCCGTATTTATGTTGCTTTCTTTTTGCAGGTTGATGTGGATGTAGTAGTAGAAATGTGAAACTAAAAATTGCTTCAGCACGATGCTTAGTATTTTCAAAACGACTATAAGATTCGATTGTTTTTCAGCGAGCAAGTCTAGCTTCAAATGAAAGTTAATGAAAAGTTTTTGTCCTGAAAATGTAGATCACTAAACATCAGATAATCAACGCTGTTTCAATATGATGTAACGACAGCGGGTGTTTATGTGTGGAGACCGACAAAAGTCGTGAAATATTAGTAAATCACTAATGTTATTCCCCAACGAGAGTGTATTCTAAGGAGCCTTGTATCTGTGAATGTGAGAGACTCTCTGTCCATAGTATAATGTCTGCCAGTGAGTGACGTGGCTTTGGAGAATAGTAGCCTGTCAACTCGTGAACATTGACTTCTCTCTGATCATTGTTAATCAGGTTCACAGGAGACAACAAGACAACACAGATTCAGGAGTCAGGTAACTCTAGACACGGAGGTTCTCTGTGCCCTACATAACGACAGACCCATGGAACTCTAAATCCTCGAGTACCTTTCGAGACGATATTCGTGTTCATTCTTTTTTTTAACATTTTAATGTAGATCGTGTCTTCAATTAACAAGACTTAAAAGACTTCGCTTCCAATTTTATAAATGTTCAATGGAGCGATTCCTAGCAAAATTTTGTAAACATTCAATTCATACTACATGTATGCGGGGACCGTAAATAAAGATGATCCCCGCACTAAAAAAATTAAAATATTTTTGAACAGCCAGGTATTCAAATGAAGCAGAAAGAGCCAACTAAAACATTAATGATGATTTAAATTGAAGAAAACCAAATGTCCTTCATCGTTTTAACTATTTCAGCGTTGTAAGGGTTTATTAGATAACTCAGTAGTTAAATGGTTGAATCCTTGTGTACTGCCGCCGTAAGTTCCCTGGTACCAGTCACCTATGATTAGCACTCTTTCCGATTGTGATCACCAACCACGATCATAACCTCTTTCTGCCTCTCTTATTAACCATTCTAAAGTAAATTGTGTCATTAATCATAGAAATTTGAAAAGGATTGACCTCTATTTTCTCAAATCTTTATACGGTCAGCAAATAATGTAGTTTTGGTCGTGTCAGCGTGATGCGACTTCGAGTGAGTGCAAATTTAAATCAAATAATTTGACGATAAAGGATAAAACATGCCTTTCAATGGAAGTTAATAAAAATGCTCTCCTAGAATTGTAGATCAGCAATCGTCAGATACAACCATTTTTTTTACTGTAACAGCCGTCGAATAGATTTTCTTTACACAAAATTAAAAATATCATCACTATTATTTTGCCCATTTTCTTTTTTAAGAGTATATAATCACTTTACTTATCTCTCGTGTACGAAGTGTCAACACGTCTGCTCCCTGACATACACCAGTTGTACATCATTAGCGCTAAGGAGCGGATGACAACTAGATTCTCAAAGGAAAACACCAACGACTCACTCAACGTTTACTAGTGTTTGCTCAACGCTGGCCCAGTGTATGGGAGACCGAACCAGCGTTAATACAACGTTGGTGAATG
>OZ024902.1:21273299-21370799 GCA_964017125.1 Flabesymbios commensalis | reverse complement strand
GAATGAATGAATGAATGACTGAATGAATGAATAAATGAATGAATGAATGAATGAATGAATAATTGAATGAATGAATGAATAAATGAATGAATGAATGAATGAATGAATGAATGAATGAATGAATGAATGAATAAATGAATGAATGAATGAATGAAGTTTTATATAAATAAAGTTCTATATAAACTAACGACGTATGCAATGTGCTAATTTTGGACGAACGAGTGCGAACAAATGAAAAAATTAAGGAACTAATAAAGAAACTAGGCGTCTATACCTCTAGGACTTAACCCACTGTTTCATAACCTAGTGTTGTTTTCCTATTTATCAGTGTGTAATGTAGATTTCAGTCTGGGTGGTTTAGAGGTGTGGATACATATATCCCGACTGTCTAATGATAGATGTAACACAGCTAATACTTCATGAACCTGTGAAGTGCCATGACCGGAATTTAGATTTTCATCGTGATTCACGTTACTTCGCTTTGAGCAATTTTAGGCAACGACTTAGGCAACGAGTGACTTCAATTTATACATGACATTCTCGCTTTCGCATACTTACATTTGTGGTTCCAGCTCACTGAATATATAGATGTACTATGTCATAATTGGATTACAACTGTGTTTATGTAAAAATGAGGTGGATATACTGCAGCCTTCATCATAATTGATCTATATATATAAAGGATATAAAAATCAACGAAAGCTGGGAAAAGTATTTCCTATTACGTGTAAGTTTCTATTATTAACCCTTTCAGCGCGGGGACCGCCTTTAGACGTCAGAATCTGACGTTTATAGACGTCAGATTCTGACGTCTAAAGACGGTCCCCGCACTGAAAGAAATACAAAATAATAATGGCCATAGACCCATAACATAGGTATTCAAATGAAGCGGAAAGAGCTAACTAGGGCATTTAAATAATGATTTCAAATTGTTTATACATGGTTTATACTATTTTAAGTATTTCAGCGCTGTAAGGGTTATCTTACCAACTGAGCAGGTGTCTGAACTCCTGAATGTCGACACCTGACTGTAGGCTTGATTGGCACGCTAGGAGTTAAATGGTTGTTCATTTTTTAAAGTCAGTGTCAGCGTCAGTGTCTATGTCAGTGTCAGTGTCAGGCATGCATATCACCATCTACCTACAAGTGGTAGCTATTTATATCAGATGTCTCAGTAGACGTCCAAATAGCAACGTAACCTTCATGATTTCTAATTATCTCCAGATATGACGTTTTCCATTTTACCAATCAATCAGAAAAAGTTTGTTTTACGTTTGATGAGAGTCGTTTAGTACCTGGTGTTCACCGTGTACGAAATGACTTTTTGATTGGCTGCAAGGTGTTGACACCGCATATTGGTAATCCGGGTATATCTATTACACTGTGTTGTTTTAATGCTGGGCCAGCGTCGCAGACGATGGCCCAGCTTTAGAATAACACAGGTTTGCCATATCATGTCTAGTACATGGTGGTAGTCGTAGAAGACGGGCATATCAGAGATCTCTAGAGTCAGTGTAAAATAACACACAGATTCAAGTATTCATCTTGATAAATATCGCAAAATATCCAATAACCTGACTATTTATGTATGATATTGATCTCTAGATGATCAATCTAGATGGATATTGGTTGTAAGTATAATTGATCCAGCATATAAATCATGAAGTTGTAACATAACCACATGATAGCGCATCTGATATTTCTCTATTTTGGAATATAGGGATCAAAATTTCAGTACATTCTATTTTTGCTCGCTTTTTTCGTATCATAATGCGCTAGCCTAATATTATAAGACTACAGAACAAAATCTATATGTAGTGTATCATTTAAAAACGTCTAAAATATGTTTCTCAGTTTGCATGTTTTCACCATTAATTGAAGACATTGTAAGATAAAGCCATGCTTTACCGCAGTCATCTGAAAACTAATTCATCCAAATCTGTTGATGTAACGGCCAGAAGTCCATCCAACTTAGAATCTTAAAATTGTGTCATTAACTTTATCTTATATGTAAGAAAAAAAATAAGATAAAGTTTAGCTTTACTAATAAGTTAGCTTAGGATTGTTAGTGAAATACGCCTCCCCCCAACAGATACGAGACATTGATCCAATGGTGGCATAACGTTGGCCCACCGTCTACGATGATGGCCAAGCATCAAATCATCATTGGATCAACGTCAAACTGATCACACGGGATGGTATCGGCCGCGTTTAGCTTACTATGTGAAGTTCTTGCTACCACCCAACAAACACAAAACATTTGTATGACATTTGTAAAACGTCGGACCAACGTCTTCGACATTGGTCCAACCTAGTAAAAATGTCATACAAATGTCTGGTGTTTACATGGTATGTGTTTCTGGATCTGTTTCTGGCACTTATTACACCAATTTCTCCGTTGACCTTGAGATGTGGGAGTGATGTCCATGTTATTATGACAGACAGACATTATTGTGAGCGTTCAGAAGGCCATTTATCACGTTAATCTCAGCCTCCTGCCGTGTGATCAGTTTGATAGTTATCATCTCTCGTCTTGTGATGTTCCCCTGGTACAGATATATATCTAACTCTTGCAATATCAGCCCAACAAACACGAAATATCTGTATCAAATTGATACATTAACAATGCCGGCCCAATGAGTTTGCTGGGAGGTACGGCTCTTTAGGCTAAAGCATTACTAGATGATATTTATTGACCATTTAATTTTAAAGTTTATATCTGCTTATGTTTCATTCCAGGCTGCCAGGAATCGAATTTCGTCTGCTGGGTAGTTTTATTCGATTCATATCACTATCTCCTCAGTAGGCTCCCCTGGTCCAGTTTAACCTGTATGCGCTCAACGGTAGCCTCATTCATTCATCCATCCACCAATTCATTCATTCATTTAGTTGTTTTTTGGATATATTGTTACCACAGATCTGGCTACGCCGGAACACTGAGCGCCTGAGACCGAGCATGCCACCTATCACGTAGGCTCCCTGCAATATTGAATAAGGTTATGAGCAGGGCAGAAACACTCACTAACTCACTCACTCACTCACTCACTCACTCACTCACTCACTCACTCACTCACTCACTCACTCACTCACTCACTCACTCACTCACTCATTTATTTATTCATTCATTTATTCATTCATTCATTCATTCATTCATTCATTCATTCATTCATTCATTCATTCATTCATTCATTCATTCATTCATTCATTCATTCATTCATTCATTCATTCATTCATTCATTAATGTATTTATTTATTCATTTATCCATTTTTTCATCCATTTTTTCATTCATCCATCTACTCACTCATCCATCTACTCACTCACCCATCCACCCATCCACCCACCCATCCATCCATCCATCCATTCATCCATCCATCCATCCATCCATCCATCCATCCATCCATCCATCCATCCATCCATCCATCCATCCATCCATTCATTCATTCATTCATTCATTCATTCATTCATTCATTCATTCATTCATTTAATCATTTATTTATTCATTCATTCATTCATTCATTCATTCATTCATTCATTCATTCATTCATTCTTTCATTCACTCATTTATTTAGCACCCCCTCCCACTATCTACCCCACATTGGACACCAGCTGTGCATTGGACTGCGCGGGAAACAAACATTTTTGAGTCAGTCGCCTGTCGCCTGTATCCTGACGGGACAGGTGGATCTCCGCCGCTGTGCTTCTCACCCCTGGCCTATCCAACACCTATCGCTGGTTTAATGCTGGGCCAGCGTCTATGACGCTGGCCCAGCATTAAAACAGTGTTAGGCCAGTATTTCCCATTCTCCTGGATACATCCTGTCTGTGCTGGACGTCCTACAGCTCCCTATCTAACGTCCTCCGCCTCATCATCATCCCGCCTCACATTCTATCACTGATAAACCCTCACCTGCGGGGCACACGTCCCGCTAATATAGCATTCTCTGTCGTCCTGTGTAGCATACTATACCTTGATCTTCCAGACCAAAAACTTGGCCCAACTAACAAAATGACGGGGGACTAGTTTATTTTATTTTTAAAACACACCACTACATAATTTTCTTTGTCCGACCACTACATTCTAAGCCGGGAATGGAGAGTTATTGTTGATCAAGTACAGACTAATTATCGTGGTAGTCATATGGTACCATAATCAATCAGGTGTGACCGAGCTGTTGATTATGATGGATCCTCATTATGGTCGGATGTGTTTTAAGTCAGTTAAAACCCTCGGAGCTCTACATTTTTAGCTTTGAAAAAGGCCAAGGCCGAGTGTAGAGCTCATCTGGCTTTATCCTATACAAAATTTCCCGGACAATTACTTTACCAGTGTGATGCGCAAGACAGGAAACATCTCGCTTACGATTAGCCGTGACGTCTTCTCTGTGGCCGTGGATTGTTGTATTCGTTTTACCCGAAAAATTCAGCATGGTGGTGACTGAGAGTGATCTCGACCCCAAGGCCAAAACAATGTCCATAACTTTTTAATGATAGTGCGAAAAATGAGCTGAGCATGCGATATCGTAGCTGAAATGTTACTAATTCAAAAAACCTGATTATTCGAGGACAAATCTAAGATTTGAGCGCCCAAAGAGATGTCCCACAATATTATATGTGTTCAATGTGTGACTGAAACCTATTTCAACCACTGCTTACGATCAATTCCCTGTTGGAGCCACCACAATAACACCATGAAGGAGATGCATTCACTGAAATATCGGCAAACGATACATTACGCTCAACAACAAATCCGCCGCCATTGTTTCGTAGCAGGTTTACAGTGTGGAATCGAATAGCGATATATGGCAGTGTCATTACTAGTGTGTACCCAGCTAACATAAGATGATTAGCCAGTATTGATATCATGCTAGTCCAGCGTCTACGAGGACTGGCCCAACATCCTGCCCGATATGGGTCATCGTTTTGTGTTGGTTGTGCATATATTTACAAGGACAGTATAATGTTACATGGATGTAATGTGTAGTAAACACATGATATATAACTATACACATGATTACATCACTATAAGGTGTGAAGATTGTGAAAAAAAATATGCATATGTACGTATTATAAGATTCACATGCAAGTTAATAGGAGTTATGAGAAAAACGCCTGGAATTATGCTTCATTTGTTGTATCATATCCATGTAGCATTCAGTATAATTATTTAATTTATTACTTATAAAACACTGTAAAATATAATTGAAGTAATGAAATATTACCAAGAAATCACAAGATTACATATTTACAACTACAATAGAAAGTGACAATACCCAACGACGAGATTTTCGTTTATATGATTATTCAGTCTGGCCAACAGTTAATTCGTACCTGATTTGGCTGAAGCACGATTAAAAATCGGAATAAAGTATATTTCTTGCAGCGAACAACAGTCAAAATATTGGCAGTACGTACCGAGTATGGTGTCTTACTTCACAAAACGTGAGGTAAAACCTCCATTCATTCACCCCATGACTCTCTAGTCGCTCTCACTCACATACACACTCATTTACTCTCTCACTACTCGCTCACTCCCGCATTCACTCTCTCACTCCCTCTCACTCACTCACTCACTCACTCACTCACTCACTCACTCACTCACTCACTCACTCACTCACTCACTCACTCACTCACTCACTCACTCACTCACTCACTCACTCACTCACTCACTCACTCACTCACTCACTCACTCACTCACTCTCATTCACTCACTCACTCACTCACACACTCACTCACTCACTCACTCACTCACTCACTCACTCACTCACTCACTCACTCACTCACTCACTCACTCACTCACTCACTCGCTCGCTCACTCACTCACTCACTCACTCACTCACTCACTCACTCACTCACTAGAAGTATTTATCTAATTTTGTTTATGAGCGGAAATAGTTTTTGTTGATAGACACAGCAAGTCCCCAAGATGTTTTTGAGATGAGAGTGTGGATTCTGGGGTTCTTTGTTTTGGCCGCGGTTCATAGGTTGTGGTGATACACACAGACATGATCATATTTATCTCCTAGCATTGCCTCAATATTTGGCCAGCGTCAGAAACGTTGACCCAAACTTGAGTCAATGTTGTGCCAACAAGTGAATGCACGAATCTCACAGCTGGGGAATCCCCATGCCCCTACCTTAACCCCACCTGGTGGATCCTGTCCTCACTGATTGCCTTCACAGCGGGCTGTCACGGTAACCATGCCAACCAGACTCTGGGCTCGCCAAGGTGACTGGAGGCTGCTGCCAATGTACACAAACACATCCTCTACTATCTCCGATTAGATTGACATGAATTTGATTTCTCTGGTGGATGTTTAGATACAACTAAGTGGTGAGGTATCCCATATTCTCTTCCTCGCTTCAAATGAATTGATTGATTGATTGATTGATTGATTGATTGATTGATTGATTGATTGATTGATTGATTGATTGATTGATTAATTGATTGATTGATTGATTGATTGATTGATTGATTGATTGATTGATTGATTGATTGATTGATTGATTGATTGATTGATTGATTGATTGATTGATTGATTGATTGATTGATTGATTGATTGATTGATTGATTGATTGATTGATTGATTGATTGATTGATTGATTGATTGATTGACATTCATTCATTCATTCGATCGAAAAAAAATTTATTAATTAATTAATTATTTAATAATTATTGATTTTTTTATGCATGATATTTGTATGCACAAATATTATAGAACAATAGGTCTATATTATATAGTATTGGGAAAATAACATTTAATTTAAAAAAATGAATCTACAATTCATTCATAGGTTGAAAATAAAAAAAAGTTTGAGAACAGAAAAAACCTAAGACGAGCTTGACGTTGTGCAAAGTCATCGACGTTAACTTTAAACGCGATTGAATCGTTAATGTGTAAAGTGAAGAAGATTCTAGACTGGATATTAACGAGGTGATAAGTAGCTGATAATAACAGAAATCTACAACCAGACGTGTGACCCGACGATGGATTAAGGCTGGCCTATCATTTAGGACGCTGGGCCAACGTTAACAGAGCGTTGTGTCTTGCGTCTGCAGGATACTTAATGCTGGATAAGGACATCATTACCCTTGGCCCGATGCTTCAGTGATGATCAGCCTATATCAGTTTATGAGTCATTTTAACATAATATATCTTGTGAAATATATGGGGTCTGAGTTATAATATGCGGATGTCCAGACGCACGCACTGGATGGGTATGTTTATCCATCTTAAATTATATCTAATTTGTCTTGTGCTTAATAACCGAGATATATATAATATATATAACTTACCACACAGGTGTATTGTATTCTTGCACCCAGTGGTGCATCCAGATTGGAGTTCAGGGGGTCCACACCCCTCCCCTTCCAAAACTAAATTACGGTATTTGACACTCACAATTCACTATTAATAAATTTAGTAAATTTAGAGTATCAACCCCCGCCCCCCCCCCCCCCCTGTAAAGACTAAAATCATTGTTTGACACGGAAATTTGTATTTTTTTAATCAGTCAATCTGGATCCGCCCCTGGCACCCCATCCCCTGTATTAACCCTGAATTTACCGTTGTCATCTTTATCCACTACAAGCCGCGAATTGCTGTTGCAATTCTCGACTTGTAGTGGATGAAGATGATTTGATGGGGTTTAAGAATTGAAGAAAATTGCCATGTATTGGTAAGCCAGTTTCATGGAAATTTTCATTCTAAAGCCGTCATTCGTAGTAAAATTAAAGCAGCTCCTTGGGATGACATCAATTTTCGTTTTTAATTCCGTACTGAAGTAGTGTATCCCACAGATAATGTTTTTATTTTTTTTAGAATTTTCGTAGTTTTACAAATATTTTTAATCAACATTTCTATGAAACCAGAAGTAACCCAAACAAACTATTTGTATACCTGAAGGACGATTAAATGTTTTCACAGCATTGGGCCACATGCTGATGGCATCGGCCCAGCGTTGGGTAGACAATCAGTGCTGCAGGTGTGTCCTCTCGTGTCCTGACTAAAAGACACCAATTAGCGGCAACTGCTCTGATCTTACCGTCTGATACGTGGGTATATGTGATGTGAAGTTCTGAATATTGCTGACTTGTTTTGTTTACATGGCAATATACGACCTGTAAATACAATTATTTTACTATTTTTCGGTGCTTTAAAATTGTTTTTTGCCTTTTTCGTATTTTCAGTTAAGATCAGTAGGCTATATAGCTTCATATAAATTAAACTTTCAAAAATGACAACATTGAAAATGTCTCATCCCAAGGGGTCCCTTTAAGTCTGTTTTCAGGGATGTAAAAATGCTGTAGTGCATCGTGAGGAATTAAATGGACTTATTGAACCGTTTCAGGAAGTCGAAATGCGGTTTTCGACATGAAATTGCGCATAGCTGTAGCATGGCTTACTCGGAACACTTCGCAATGTATGGAGTCACAATTTATTTTTTACTTAAAGTATTCTACGTTGATTTAAATTATACGTTATGAAAGAGAACAACATATTCGTAGAAATCTGAGGAACCTCGTGGATCGCGATTCAGACCATTGATGAACCACCTGTGGAATATCTCAACAGCTGTAGTCGGTGGCGTATAATTACGTAAGAGGCACTTCCTAGAAATATTGGCGAACTATAATTTCCAGGGACAGACGTTGAGGCCTTGCGTTCTAGGGAGTCATTTGTCTGTTTATATAGCGATGAGAACGTTGGTGTTGGTGTGGACCATTCTGCAGTGCAAAACCATAAGGCGGTATCTGCTTACTTTTCAAGTAAGCAGATACTGCCTTCTGGCTTTGCAGAGCGGTATTGGTAGTGGCTGGTACACAGGCCTGTGCGGACCCGTTCTGCCCCGCGCCACATAGCTCCGTGTCACTCACAATCCCTTCCCGGATGTTTACAAGACAGGTGGATATCTCCCACTCTTCCTTCTTCCCCAACAAATATCCCACTTTTAATCAGCCAGGTTCTCCGCCCCCTCCCCCCTTTTCCACCCACGCCATATAGTGTATGGCATCACTAGACCATATCGCCAGAAAAAAAGTGTGAGCTAAATTAAGAGTCATCCAAAAGAGATATTAGCAGTTCGGATCACGGTATTTATAGTTAATCCATATTTCACCGGCATAATACTGGATTTATTTAAAAAGGTAATATATATCCAAGTCAACCTGTTGAACCCCTAACTCTTCTATTTTTCACTGTATTGTTGACATTTTGTAACCTGTAGTAGTTTCAGATAGTTGGGTAGCAATCAATACCACAAGCTCATTGTTAAGATGTGGCTGAAATCAATTATAAATTTACAGGATTGAACCACAGCCCTTATAGCTGACAACAGCTATGAACATATCTACAGGTACGCAAAAAAACCACACCTCCAGTTCAATGCTGGGCCAGCATCAGATCAGAGACACTGGCCCAGCATTGTGCAAACAGTGTGACACGGTTCTATTCGCTAGAGGGCCTCACCTGCACGGCGGTATGACGGATTATTTGTTCACCGCGCGTCAAAACAGACCCGCCGAGAAGAGCTCATTGAAAATATACAAACCGCACCACTATATATCACCCAGTGGTTATAATGCAGCTCGTCACCCGGCCGACAAAACAATAAAACGTATTAGCCAGCCGTCTGTGGATGCCATCCAGACTGTGTAAGGTGCATCAGCATCCCTGCATCAGAGAAGCACCATCATCAGTATGCGAAGAGGAAGAACAGGTTTGTGTACGGGGTTTGGGAAATCATATTTCTATCAATTAATGTGATAAGTTACGCCACCCCTGCATCAGACAAGCAGCATCAGCAGTATGCCAAGAGGTAGAACAGGTTTGTCAACTGGGTTTGGAAAATCATATTTCTATCAATTTTTGTGGGAGATTACACCCTCACCACATCAGACTCACACCATCACTACTAGTATGCCAAAAGGAAGAACAGGTTTGTGTACTGGGTTTTGGAAATAACATTTTTATCAATTTTTGAGGAGTGATTACACCCTTACTAGATCAGACGAACGTCATACTGCCCATCTGTGCTAAGGCGGAGTGCAGATCTGTAAACTGGGTTGAATAAATTATATTTCTTTCAATTTATGATTAATCAATTGATATGATATTAACCCTTTGCTTGCTAAGTTATTTTTTTAATTTTCAATCACCTGAATTTGTGTCTCGCTACCGCGACCCACAACTGCAAGTCGGTGAAAAATATTCATTATTTCTTTAACTTAAGACCAAATTAACATTTGCAAATCTAGGATGCTTAAACACACATTTTATTCCCAATAACTGTGATTTAACCTGCTAATAAACCCCCTTTAATCCTTTAACCGCCGATTTATTCAATTTGAATTTTCACGCACTTGAAGTTGTGTCTTGCTGACGCAATCCACAACTTCAAATCAGTGAAAATTATTCAGATTTAACAAAATGGAGGTCAATAAATGTCAAATCTTGCTGATTAATGTCACGTTTTATCTTTAACCCTTTAACCGCCAGATTATTAAATTGGAATTTTCACCCACTTGAACTTGTGTCTCGCTGACGCAACCCACAACTTCAAGTGAGTGAAAATTATTCAGACTTGAGAAAATGGAGGTCAACTCAGACTCAGACTCAGATGCATTTATTTGGACGTAAATATAAAAAACATACAATTTTTTAGATGTACATAAACATAAAACAATTTAAAATGTATTACGACAAGGAGACCCGTACTAGGACGCTTTTAGGTCGCTAGCGTAAGGGCCACCCATGAAATTAACAAAGAAAACATGTAATTTTTTTTATAATAATTAAGCAGAAAATTATCAAAAACAGTAGATACAACAAAACAACTCTTTTCAAATCTCGCTGATTAATGACACAATTGATCTTCAACATGTGTGAAATGTAGTACCTAATGTGCTAATAAAAAATGAAAAATCGAATATATTCGGGACCGGCGGTGAAAGGGTTAAAATGTCGTGCTTAGCTAGTGAAGGGTTAATACATATAAAGCTGTCGTTTCTTAGACATAATTCACCTGATGTGAGGATAATGTTTGTGTATACTGTCATAACAACAGATGATAGAATTATATGCAAGCAAAGCAAACATAAGTCACGGACCCAGTAGACATTGATCTAGTGCTGGCTTGATGTTGGGCCAGCGTCGTAGACGGTGGACCAACATCATGCCAGCATTAGATCAATGTCTCGTGTTTTGCACCCTCACATATAAAGTAATACATAAATGTAAGTCAGTTTATCACCAAAATCTTCTTATAAAACCTTTAAATAGAACCCGTAATCTCCGCTCCTCGGATGATGATCAACTGGTTGTTCCCAGAGTGAGTTCTAAGATGGGTGAAAGGGCTTTTTTGGTTGCGGCACCCAGCTCTGGAATTGTATTCATCTTGACATGAAAAAATCTAAATCTTCATAGTCATTTCAGAAAAAAATTAAACACTTTATATTTCGGCCAAAATTTCTCATCCTAAATCCTCTATGTCCCGGCATGCTGGATCTACGAATTCGAACGGCAAGCGGACAATGATAACGAGTCTGCTTCCGACTTGCAGCGCCTCTGAGCTCGGGACATTTCGTCTCCTTTTTGAGTTTCAAGTTATTATTTGTACAAAACGCCTCATAGAAGTATTTTTGTTCAATTTTGTTGTGGAATTTTACTTTTGAGAATAGAAAGAGGCCGTAAACAGAGCGTTAGAGATGAAACAACTGAGCAGACACGATCTCTAAAACTAGAAGTGCGTGTCTGTTCAATTTGCTTATTTCATCGAAGATGACTATCATTTATTGTTAAAATATAATGTCTTTACCGATATTAGAGCTGATTATATCAACAATATTATGCACAATAACGCCGATTTAATCAATCTAAATTTGGAACAATTTAAAAGTTAATTTTTTAAATATTTGTAATATTTGCATCCGCAGCACATTGTATATGTTTTATTTGCAGTAGCCGTGTATAAAGTGACATTGTAGGCCAAATTGGCCCGGTATATTGTATTGTTAAAGGGACTGGCCCAGGCTAAAATCATAAAAAAATCGGTGATTTTATTTTGGCTTTTTAATATGACCATATGATGTAAACATAGACTAGAACTGCAAAAGTTTTATAATTTTTCTGCAGTGCATTCACCAGTTAGACTAGATATAGAGACGAAATTCCCGTATTTCTAATTTTTGACATGGTTGTCAATACTTAGATATCAGAAAATAAATACTAAAAAGCCAAAATAAAATCACCGATTTTTTTACGATTTCAGCCTGGGCCAGTCCCTTTAATGACCATGATATTTATGTTTATGTTGTGTATATATATATGCATGTCACTATAATAAAGAAATACTTACTACAGTATATTCATGTCTACAAATCGATCGTAATCGAGTTCTTTCTCAAACTTGAAATGCATAGATGTTTTTTTTAAATTACGCCATTTTTATCAGATATTATATTAGAGGTTAAAGGTTGTTCAACATTGGGTGAACGTCTCATGTTAGCTGGGGTGGTGTGAGAGGCATCACCCTCACCACATGAGACTCACGCCATCAGGAAGAAAACAAGAAGGAACCAAGAGGAAGAAAAGGTTTTTGTACTGGGTTTGAGAAATAATATTAATTTCAATTAATATAGGAAGTTACACCCTCGCCACATCACACAAACTCCATCAGTAGTATGCTAAGTGGAAGAACAGGTTTGTATACTGGGTTTGGAAAATCATATTTCTATCAATTAATTTGGGAAGTTACACCCTCACCACATCAGACTCACACCATCAGTAGTATGCTAAGAAGAAGAACAGGTTTGTGTACTGGGTTTGAAAAATAATATCTTTGTCATTTTTGGCGGCTAACCCTTTCTGCATCAAACCAATGAGGTCATAACATTATAACCTCCTTAATTAGACAAACACCACCCTGCTCATATGTGCTAAGGTGGGGAGCAGACATGTAAGCTGGGTTAATTAAATTATAATTCTTTCAATTTGTGATTAATCAATCAATTTTCAATCACCTGAATTTGTCGGTGAAAAATATTCATTATTTATTTAACGTGAGACCAACCATTTGCAAATTGTGGATGTTTAAACACACATTTTATTCCCAATAACTGTGATTTAACCTGATAATAAAATCCCTTTAACCCTTTAACCGCCAAATTATTCAATTGAAATTTTTACCCATCTGAAGTTGTGTTTCGCTGACGCGATCCACAACTTCAAGTGAGTGAAAATTATTCAGATTTGAGAAATTGGAGGTCAACTCTTTTCAAATATTACTGATTGATGTTACAATTTATCTTCGACATGTTTGTAGTGTAGTACCTAATGTGCTAATAAAAAAATGAAAAACCGAATATATTCGGGACCGGTGGTTAAAGGGTTAAAAGGTCGTGCCTAGCGAGTGAAGGGTTAATACATATAAAGCTGTCGGTTCTCAGACATAGTTCACCTGATGTGAAGATAATGTGTATATGTATGCTGTCATAACAACAGATGATAGAATTATATGCAAGCCAAGCAGACATTAGACATTGATCTAGTGCTGGCTTGATGTTGGGCCAGCGTCGTAGACGGTGGACCAACATCATGCCAAAACCGGGTCCATGTCCCGTGTTTACTGTGACCTGTGGTAATAAAATTCCGTCGCCATTTTGAGTTATTATTTGTACAAAACGGCGTTTGAATTGAAATTGTACACCCGCCAGTTCGGGTAAAGTGGCAGTTATGCCCTTTCATTCCAGCAATAATACTCCATGTTAAACCATAAATCGATTATATCCAAATTTACAAATCGATCGTAATCCAGTTCTTTCTTCAACTTGAAATGTCTACATGCATTTTTTTGAAGTGACGCCACTTTAACCAGATGTTATATTATAGGCATATCATGTTATAAACAAGTGCCCTGGCGTAGTGGTCAAGGCTGTCTGCTGCAACGCCGAAGCCCATGGACTCGTCACATGCTCTTCAAAAAAATACAATTATCCTTCCCGTAAAGATTTAGTATTGTGGGGAGCCTCTCTGAACAAGCGATAGCTTTCTCGGCCGCCAGGGCTAGAAATTCAAATCTTAATACTATTATTTTTCAAATTTTTCAAAAATTTAAAAAGCAATACGAAATAAATATTTGTTTCATAGATGTTGTTTTTATATCAAATGTTTTGTTTTATATATATTATTATTCAAATAATGTGTCCCGTGGCCTGTATCCCCATCCATTCATTCATTCATTCATTCATTCATTCATTCATTCATTCATTCATTCATTCATTCATTCATTCATTCATTCATTCATTTATTCATTCATTCATTCATTCATTCATTCATTCATTCATTCATTTATTTATTCATTCATTCATTCATTCATTCATTCTGACAGATTTTTTCAGTCGATAATTCCAGATGGCTATTAGTCCAGCAAATGCAGTACGCTATAATCGTTTACAATGTGATTTAAATTTCTTATACTTGTCGCGTTGCATGCTCTTTAGTAATTATTTTCCTATCAAACACAAGATGTTGATTTATTGTTGCATTAGTGTTGGGCTAGCGTCACAGACGTTGGTCCAACACTAAACAAACATTTCGTGTGTGATGGGTGATAATGCGATGTTATATACTATCTACAATAGAAAACAAACAACAACACATAGCTTGATATGTTGATAGCTTTAATATGTGATATCATCCGATAAATAACAATACATAATAAAGGCATAGCAAAGGTGACAACAAGCTCAAGTAACGTTCATATTCTTTAAAACTATGTCTGATACTTTTGTCTGATACTTGACGATATAGTTCGTTTATTTTCTGATAATGAATAGGTATCTGTATACAATTATCTGTATTTGCTTTATCATGTGTGTACTATGGTCCGATGGCCTTACAATACTGAATAAAAAAAAATCAATAAAAACTCAAACAGTTATTATTTTGCATTCCTTTGACATTGGAATTTCTAACACAATTTCAAGCTTAAAAATGATGAAATTATTTATAGTTGTGAAAAGATTTTAATTAAAATTAGTCCATTATACTGAGACTCTACCATCGAAAACTTTCATCAATGTCAGTGGCTATTCTATATGGTTTAAAACTAGCTTAAACGGATATATACGACCCCAACAGAACCAGGGTTAATAAATAACAAACATGATTGACTAAAATAACAGTATAAAATAATAATATCACAGGCATGCTCATAAACAAATATCGTGAATTGTGTTTAACATTTATTTCATATTATCAACAATAATATTAAGCAGTTGTCGCAAATCCGCGCGTAACAATGCACACTAAACCAGCAGTAAGCCAAGTCGACCACACAAGTAACTGAAACCTGACCCTATTCCGGCTAAGTAATCTTACTTAAATTCCCCCCCCCCCCACTTGAAGTTGTGTCTCGCTAGCGCGACCCACAACTTCAAATGGCAAAAAATACCTATATTTTGTAAATAATGATGTTGAGGCAAATAACCATCTCGACCAATGCGATGCCGAAGGGTCCAAGTATAGTACTCTACTCCAGACCACACCCACTCCGTTATTTCATCATAAAGTAACGTGATTGGTTGGAGTTTAGTACTGCTTTTCAAAAGCAAAAAGCAGTATATGCTCACTTGTGAAGTAAGCAGATACTACCTTTTGCCTTTACACGGCAGTATACTGGGCCCAAGTTATTTCTGAGCTAATTTTACATGCATTATAGACAAACATATATTATTTATCTCAGCTGTGCGTGCATTAAATCGTCACCTTGGTATTACCTTTTAACCGCCCAAATTATTCAATTTGAATTATCACTCACTTGAAGTTGTGTCTCGCTGACGCGATCCACAAATTCAAGTGAGTGAAAATTATTCAGATTTGACAAAATGGAGGTCATTTTTTTCAAATCTTGCTGGTTGATGTCACATTTTATCTTTAACATATTTTAAATGTTGTACTGAATGTGCTAATAAAAAAATGAAAACCTGAATATATGCGGCACCGGCGGTTAAAGGGATAAAGGGTGGTATCTGCCACTTTACAGAGTACCAGAAACAACTCTTTAATTCCAAAGTGACAAAATATAATTAGATGAATACTGTTACACAGGTACACAGACCTCGTGGTATGGTTGTTGCTATTACATCATGTTACTTTCATTCGTATAAGTAAAGAGCTTAAAAAGATTAAAGCAATATCACAGACATTGCTTACATAATACTGACTTAAATATATAATACATTTCAAGCAGAATCCTTTTTTCATTGCAAAATTTACTCAAAATAAATAATACGTGGACTGAAGGACTGACACAGGGAGCTGATATATTGCAACATTCGTGGTCACTGCGTGTGTATAACATTAAAATAGTGATCACATAGAACAATGACATTTATTATAATAATTGTATAAAATTAAAAGCATTGTTTTGCTATGTTTTATTAAATTATTGATTATAAGCCTACTAGAGAGCTTTCCACAACAGTATACATGTGTGGGTAGGTGTTGTTGCTCACACCTGTGGGGGGCACTGACGGCCAGCCTGCCCGTTAGGGGAGGGGATGGGCCGTGTGGTTGGGTCTTGAATATGGGCCGTCTTTTAGGATGTGCCTCCAGAAATGTGCCGCGTTTTAGGTAGTCCCTTAAAATGGCGATTACACATAATTCCTCAAGCTTAAACTAGCTAAATATGTAGTTTGATCCATTGTTACTGGTAGAATCATCCAGACAACATTGATTTCGTAAACCAGTAAGCACAGACGTTGAAGCGATATTGGCGTAATGCTGGGTGAACACCACGGGCGGCGGCCCAATCATTAAACATCAACAAGAAACTGGCATAGTGTCAACGTCTTAGGTTATTTGCTGATGTGGGCCTAATGTCAGTTAAATTTTAAGTTATTGTTTAATCCAACATCATTAAACCTACAAAGGGCTAAAGTTTTATTCTTGTTCGATGTATTGTTTATTGTCGGTTAATTTTTGGCATAATTTGTTATCCAACAACATTAAGACAGTACAAGGGGAAGGTTTCGCGTTGGCTGAGTTTGTTGTCATGATACAAGCGCGGGGAATGGATTTGAAAAATACATTTAATAAATATCACAGAACTGCTTATATATTGTAGTTACTCGGATTGTATAAAGTTCAATATAACTGCAGAGACTCAAGTGCGTATGGAGCTAGGTGAATTATAATTTTTGTTGTCATTTTTGTCTTCGAGAAAATGAGACAGAGCATTTAAAATGTCCTTGTCATTTACATAACTAGAGCTTTGTGTGTTAACCCTCACAACGCTGAAGTATTTTTGTAAAAAACATGGAGACCAAAGGTTTTTTTCAATTTAAAATCAGCATAAATGTCTTAGTTAGCTATAATTTCTGCTTCATTTGAATACATATGTTATGGGTCTGCGACCATTATAAATATGTTCATTCTTTCAGTGCGGGGATCGACCTTATACGTCAGATTCTGACGTACAAAGACGGTCCCCGCGCTGAAAGGGTTTCACTGAAGTTCATTGTGGTTAACTGTGGTTCCTGTGGTAGTGGAGTATGGTCCGGGACATGCGACCCCCCCCCCCCTCCACACTCATGGTTCCTGCAGTAATGGGGGCCTGGTCCGCCCGTCACCGATGGTTCCTGTGGAAGTGGGCGTGTGTGGGCCGGGCCATACGCCCCCAGACTCATAGTTCCCATGGTAATGGGGGCAAGGTCCACCCCATTACTAATGGTTCATGTGGTAGTGGGGGATGGGCCGGGCTATGCGCTCCTTACTCGCGGTTCCTATGGTATTAGGAGATTTGCCGGACCATGCTCACCTCACTCACCCATGGTCCCTGTGGTAGTGGGGGGGGGGGTCCACTCACGGTTCCTGTGGTATTGGGAGCATGGTCCGCATCTTACGCCCCTTACTCTCGGTTCCTGCGGTAGAGGTGGCATGGGCTGCGGCATGTACATGTTTTTCATGGTTCCTGTGGTAATGGGGGCATGGTCCTCGCCATGCGCCCCCGCCTCGCCCCCCGGGAGACACTAGTTGAGGGTCGCCCATACTGGGGTCTGGACCCCTCTGATTCTCGGGATCGTCGTGTGTGAAGTCTGGACGACGGGGCACGGCTACTCTTGGACCTGGTCTCAGTCTGGGAGCCTGCAGACCAAAAAGCTTTGGTATTTAAAACAAATTTAAGCTGAATTAACAACTTGCACATTTTAAACCCCTGAGTTCTTATTAAATCTTCAGTCACGTAAAGTTGGGTCTCACTACCGCGATCCACAACTTTAAGTGACAGATTAAAAAACATTTTTAAATTATAAAAACTAGATACATTTGTCATTTGAAGCTGGAAATTGCGTCAGTAATTCCAGATTTAAATTTATGCAAAATAGAAAGAAATATTTCGGTAGCAAAATCTGCTGCTTAATCATTGTTTCTTTATAATTTTCATTCATTTGAAGCTGGAATTGCCAACGCAATTTCCAGCTTCAAATGACGAACAACGTTTATATTTACGAAAAATAGACATATCCAACATTAGAGTATTGGATTACTAAGCATGTACTCAAAACTATTTGATCACATTTTGTGATATTGCAATTAATCTAAAGTATGCTCGAAACCGCATATATACGGGCGTAAAAGGAAGGTGGTAAAACATTGATATAAAAACTTATATGACAAAACCAGAGGATAATGGCCCTTCATTTAGCCAGCATTAGCTCAATTTATGTTGCTGGGTATGTGGCAGAATGTGTTTATTATCTACACATACCTGATTCATGGTCACGCATAGAGGGCTTCAGAAAATGCATATCGCTTTGACCTGAATGTGGCTTCCTGTAAAAAATACACAGAACCATCATTAATTGCTATAGTAAAAGTCTCATTGATTTTGTCACCTTTGCGTTTCACACTCGTTTCTCAGGCAATCATCATCCGATTGTCATAAAATTTTGCAAGCATATATTTTTTAGTCGTACAAGTCTCATGACAACTAGCATGAAAATTTCAAGAAAAAATATACCATTTGACATGTAGTAAATTACTAATTAGAACACCCCTCTCTAAACCTATGATTTAATTCAGCTTTAATCTCAAAATTCCACTACATGGCAAATGGTATAACTTTTGAAATATCGCCGGACTACGTGCAAAGAGTGCATGCAAAATTTCATGGAAATTGATTGAGAATTGACTGAGCAATCAGCGAAAAGAACAATCAGCGAAAAAAAACTAACGCTGATGGAAGATGACGGCAACTATGATAGCTTATCAGAATGAGCTTTAAGAACATTCGATGTTTTTTCAAATATTTTTTGCGGATATTTATTATACATCCTGCAACTTGATATTAAAAAATTGAATCTGTCACTGTAAAAAGTGGTGAATTAAACTCGAGGCAAACGGAAAGATGTATATTTTATTAATATTATTTAATCTCGGCATTGTTTGTACGTGTTCCTGACAGTATCAGTGACTGCCATCAGACACAATTCGAGACGGAAGGCAGGACAAAGCCCCAATACATAGCACTAATCTAGCAAAATACGTGATGAAATACGGCTCTAGGGCAGTAAGCGCATGGAACGAGGTCTGTTTGGTCTGAACAGTAGGGCTATCAGCGATTGCTGTGGCCTGAATTTGAACCAAACGTGACAACATTCCAAAGGTAAATATTTAATGGGTACCATCATTAGTTTTATAGTTAATCCACCTGGCCTTATCAAATATCCTTATTATTTTCACATGCTTTGTATACAGCAACCAATGAACGGCACCAATACAATTATTTTATGTTGATGTTTTATGGATGTCATAATATACAGAAAATGTATGGGCATCACTTTCATAATATCAATTAAGAATTAAAAACAAACTTTCATGTTCTTTTGAGTTCGATATAGGAAAATAATATTGCTAATCTATATTGATAAGAATGTAGTATATCGTACCTTCTGTGCATGCTGTGACTTGCTGCAGACTTACTGCCGGTGACGTCAGAGCTTCCAGGGTGACTGGTTGACTCCCCTGTAGGTGACCCCTCACTCTCACCCGACCTACTGTCACTGTCTGTACTGTCATCGTCGTCTTTACCTGAGGAAAAACACACCTTATAATAGGAGAGACCAAGCTCAAAGAACAATATTTAAGAGTATTGTGCGTACAAGCCGGATCACATCTTCTTAACCCTTGTCCTGCTACGGCTTTAACCCTGTAACCGCCGGTGTCGCATAAATTCGGGTTTTCATTTTTTATTAGCACATTAAGTACCACATTTTAAACATGTTAAAGATAAATGTGACATCAATCAGCAATATTTGAAAACAGTTGACCTCCATTTTGTCAAATCTGAATAATTTTCACCCACTCGAAGTTGTGGATCGCGTCATCGAGACACAACTTCAAGTGGGTAAAAATTCAAATTGAAAAAAATGGCGGTTAAAGGGTTAAGCTAATTTTAAATAAAAAAACATATGCCATTGAAATTGATAATATACTTTGTGGTAGATGCTCAGTTAGTCAAATAATAAAATTTAAAAGATGTGGGACAACATTATTTACAATAAAGTCAAATTGGAGACTATACGAGCTTAAATCTTATTTATATTCTGGCCCACAACCACAACCATTGCTGCTGCAATGTTGGGTCAACGTCTGCGACGCTTGTCCAACATTGTACCAACATTTGCCCAATGTATCTTGTTTTTTGTAAAATCCCAAATAACTCACTTGAAGTTGTGAAGTTTCTGACGCGATCCACAACTTCAAGTTAGCGTAATTTGTTGAGATTTGACAAAATTGAAGTCAAATATTTCCAAATCTTGCTGATTGTAAAACTCGAATATAATCGGGACCGGCGGTAGAACAGCTAAAATGAATTCTTGTATGTAGATACCTGAGTTGAGGGAGGATAGAGTTGAGAAGGTGGACGCGTCCACTCCATTGAGCGTCTCTTCGTGCTCCAGGGCCTGCATGTAGTTGGAGTAGGAGAAGGCTACAGAGTCCTTGTCATGGCGTCCCCCTCCACCACTCTCACGAGATCCATCCTCGCTGCCAAGGGAAGTCCTGTGGAACGGGTCGTGGTACGCGTCGCCATCTTTGGCTTCTGGGGGGATGCCTAAAGCTTTACGCCGAGCAGCTTCCTGTGGAAGAAACAGTATAATAAACATATAACTGAACGGGTCGTGGTACACATCGCCATCTTTGGTTTCTGGGGGAGGGGGGGGGGGGTCTCTAAAGCTATACTACGTGCCACTTCCTGTGGAACAAACAGTAATAATAAACAAACATATAACTGTATGGGTTTAAATGAGTGTTAAAATGCGTTGTAGTTATTAGGACAACATGTTATTTTATTTGCGTTACCTTTTCCTCTTTGTCGTCCACTTCTTTCTGCCTCTTCTTCTGTTTCGCCCTTTGTCGTCGCCGATGTCTCTCGATGGTGGGTAGTATACGATCATCTGTCATGTTGCTTCTGTACGTACAAAAATCTGTCCAGTGTGAGAACAGTATCCGAAATACCATCAGCTGAAACACAGAAGGGTGATAGGCCATAAGAACAGCACACAAAATACTATCGGGTGAAAAAAGAGGAGAGAGCCATGGGAATTACACCCGGAATACAATCAGCTGAAACAATGAGAGATATAGGCTGTGAAAACATCAGCCAAAATACCATCAGATGAAGCAAAAAGGGAGATATGCCATGAGAACAAAACCCAAAATACCATCAGCTGAAACACAAAAGGGAGTTAGACTATGAGAACATCAGGCAAAATACCACCAACTGAAACACAAACAGAGAGAGAACAACCCTCAAAATACCATCTGACGAAACACAAAGAGAAATAGGCTGTGAGAATAAAATACCATCATCTGAAACCCTGAAGGGAAATAGGCCACGAGAACAGCACCCGAAATACTATCAGATGAAACACAAAGAGAGGTATGTCATAAGAACATCAGCCAAAATACCATCAGATGAAATACAAAGAGAGATAGGCCATGAGAACAACATCCAAAATATATCAGATGAAACACAATAGGAGAAATGGGATCACGTGAAAACCATTGATGAGGTATAAAACTAAGAAAACTAACAATATGGCCAGGACCCCATGCAAAAATTGATCTTATCACAACCTTCTCTTATTATATTTTATTCAACATTTCTAAATAAAACATTCATGTCAGATATAAATGTGATTCTTTAGGCTAGGTGTGGCGGGGAGGGTTAAGAAAACTTTTAAGATCTGCATCTGTCAATATCGGTATCATCATGTCCAGTAGAGTAGTGCCACAAAAACACATGAAGCAATGATCCATCATACACAATGTATACGGCATTCTGATATTCAAACAATATTTGATAATTCATAAGACGGCCAACATTTGTTGTATCAAAAATGAAGGCCACAAAGCATAACAATTAACAAGATTTTTTTTCTGAACACAAATGCTAGCAATATGTTGTTCTAGTCGTGTTAAGTGATACGTTGATTTAAAATTGACGCACAGTTTATTTTTTATAGACACGATGAAGTAGCCGGAGTGGTTACCTGAGCCTCTCTGAACAGGTAGGGTGTGGCCTCCATCTTTCTCTCCAGTATATGATCAGCTATCTCCTGTGTTACGTCTATTTGTAGTGATGGGGGAATGGGGGAATCTATGAAGCAGTTGATGATGGCCAGCGTCTTGGCCTGAGCCAGAGCCCTGTCTGAATGCTGATGACACAGGTCCTGTAACCGTAATACAATTATGTATTATAAATCTAGAACTTTTTAACATGCAATCAGCACTCACTTGACGTTATGTCTCGGTGACCCGACCCACAGCTTTAAGTGAGTGACAATTTATTTGGATTTGTCAAAATAGAAGCGTATCATTTTCAAATCTGATTGATTGAATAAACGGTTCATCTTGAGAGGCTCTATTTATAAAATATACAGAAAAATGATCAACCAAGATCGCATGATTTTCGCCGATTTCTCCGTCAATTCTGAGCCGATTGCCTTTAAATTTTGCAAAGGTAATTGTCAGGTCCCAATAGCGGTAAAAAGATCGCTAAGTTATATTTATTTTAAAAGTTAGACTTGTAATAAAATTCTAGAATTAGTTTAATGGGTTTATAGAGGGATGTCGTAAATTTAATTTACTGCATGTCAAATGATCTAACTTTAGCCCAGTGGGACTGAGAGTGGAATACCACTCTCAGTCCCACTGGGCTAGACTAACTTTAAAAATACGCTATATAATTTTACGAAATTTTCAGGGCTGTTGGAATTCTTTGGAAAAATAGATAGTATTTGCCAAATTTCATGAAAATCTGTTGATTTTTTTTTTGATCATTTTAATGTGTCTTTGGCTGTTTTTATAGTCGTGTATGACACTCGAAGAGATCAACATAACGATGAATAGCATAACAATTTACAGTTGATATTATAACAGAAATCATAGCACACAAAGTTTTACTGTAATATTTGCATAACTAACCATAATATGCACTTTGGGAAAGTCAAGCAGTTGTTTACTAATATATAATCATCGCACAAAGGCATAATCTTTTAATCAATTAATTAAAACGCAAAAAACACAAAACATCAGCCCAATGCTGGAACGATGTTGGTCCAGCGTCTACGGCGCTGGCCCAACATTGATCCAACATTAGATGAACGTCTTTGCTGGGAAGCCCTCACACATACCTTGTATTTCTGAACCTCTTGCCAGAACAGCACATCATTTTCAAAGTTGTCTCCCTTGATGGAGACGTAGCGCCTGAAGTGGTGTGATGTGATGGAGTTGGTGAGGGCTTTCCTGAATGTAAGGATATCTTTCGAAGATGAAATCCACTTACTCTCCAGCATCTGTAACCATGGCAATAATACATCAGCAACACTGTTCGCCACGTGATAAAATTATGTTAATGTCACTTATAACTTCTTCACAACCGTTTGAAGCTAGAATTACTAACGTAATTAATCGGTTTGCTGAGAAATTACCATAAATGATATTGTAAATTGCAGATAATTTTATTTCGTTAAAAATTGCTTCAAAACCGGAGTAATGAGATAATTGCTAGTAGTAGTACTTTTGTCCCCACCTTGGGAGGGATCTGTTTCGCCTATTGCATGCTGTACGGCATGGTACGGAATCACTAGTCTACAGCAATTATCCAAGGGAAGCTGCAGTCTCCATGTGTCTGACTATGATCTGCTGACGGATTGCTAGCGATTCACCCTCGTTCCTCCGCTCAACAGAGGTGCTAATGCAGCTCCCGCATCAGTGCAAATACTGATGTTGGCTTTGGTAGGGCCTCGAACTACCAGCAATAGAGTGTTTGACATTAGGTCACTGACGTGGGAGGAGTGGAGTTACCCTCTACTATTGGTACTCCGTGGACTATCCGACCCGAGGATAGCGGAGCTGTGTGAAATGCCACGGTGTTCCAACATTAAATTGCATAGCGAAACCCAAGTCTCCGGATCGTCAGGGCATGCCTGGGGATAAATTCCATGCGCATACCCAGAACCCCTTATCGGGTGAGTGAAGAAAACACACTCAACAACCCACGATGCCCTATCATCCCACCCTCACGTCATCTTTTGTACATCATTCCTCTCAATGGACTACACTGTTTTTATAAATGACCTTTAGTGCCGAACAGTGACGTTAAGCATTATTCTACTATTACTGCTTCAAATACTATATACTGGCGTAGAAGTCAGTTTCAGATCACTACTTCTCTTTTGTATTTCGTATTTTATAAATCGGTTTATTTTCATATAAGAACGAAACCAAAACTGACTGATAATTAAAAACAAAATGTTAACGGTTACTGTCCTCTTTTAAATTACTAGATAATATAAACTATTGTTTTCGCGTACGGGACATGCCATCAATAAACCAGATATTATGTGATGGCATTTCCACAATGACTTTCACATGATTGTTTAACCCTTCAAGTTATCTTGATTAAATTGAAATCAGTAAAATTAACCTTTGAAGCGATGAAATAATTTGTAAAAAAAACATCGCAACCAAACAAGGGTTTTTCATCTTGAAATCATCATAAATGTCCTAGTTAGCTCTTTCCTATGTTAGGGGTCTACGACCATTGGAAATATTTCTACTCTTACAGCGAGGGGATCGACTTTAGTGGTCAGAATCTGACGTCTTCAGACGTCAGATTTTGACGACTAAAGTCGATCCGCGCACTGTAAGGGTTAACCCTTCAAGTTACCTTCCTTAAATTGAAGTCGGTAAAATTAAATTTAAAACTTGGCGCTTTGGGGGTTAATGGTGTGTGCCCTTGTCTCACCTTGAATATAGCCTGTGATTTTTTCTTCCTGTGGATCATGACATCCTCCACCACCTCGGACATACCACTGCGGGGTCTCTGTCTGTCTGCAAACTCCTCCGTCGCCAGGAACTGGGGCAGCCATTTCTTCTCCAGTCTCTCCTGGACGTAAGCCTGAGCCGCCAGGATCATCGGGGTGGGAGGCAGGTCCTCTAGAAGCTTACCCCAGCCTCCACCCGCTTCAACAACCTGTGAAAAATAACAAGAGATGGAACAATAAGATCACCTAACACACAATACAATACAATACTTTTCCAACATTCGCCTGCCTCAACAACCTGTGAAAAATAACAAGAGATGGAGCAATAAGATCACCAAACAAACAATACAATACAATACTTCTCCAACATTCACCTGCCTCAACAACCTGTGACAAAAAACAAGAGATGGAGCAATAAGATCACCAAACAAACAATACAATACAATACTTCTCCAACATTCACCTGCCTCAACAACCTGTGACAAAAAACAAGAGATGGAGCAATAAGATCACCAAACAAACAATACAATACAATACTTCTCCAACATTCACCTGCTTCAACAACCTGTGAAAAATAACAAGAGATGGAGCAATAAGATCACCAAACAAACAATACAATACAATACAATACTTCTCCAACATTCACCTGCCTCAACAACCTGTGACAAAAAACAAGAGATGGAGCAATAAGATCACCAAACAAACAATACAATACAATACTTCTCCAACATTCACCTGCCTCAACAACCTGTGACAAAAAACAAGAGATGGAGCAATAAGATCACCAAATAAACAATACAATACAATACTTCTCCAACATTCACCTGCCTCAACAACCTGTGACAAAAAACAAGAGATGGAGCAATAAGATCACCAAACAAACAATACAATAGAATACTTCTCCAACATTCACCTCCCTCAATAACCTGTGAAAAATAACAAGAGATTGGGCAATAAGATCACCAAACACACAATACAATACAATACAATAGACCACTTCTCCAACCTCCACCTGCCTCAACAACCTGTGAAACACAAGAAAAACAATACAATACAATACAATACAATACATTACAATACAATGCAATGCAATGCAATGCAATGCAATGCAATGCAATGCAATGCAATGCAATGCAATGCAATGCAATGCAATGCAATGCAATGCAATGCAATGCAATGCAAGACTTCCCTAGCGTTCACAATCCTAAACAACCTGAGAAAAAACAAGGAGAGATTGCCAAATAAATTCACCAGACATGCATAATTTCAAGGCATAGAACCTATAGAAGTGATCATAAAAGTATGTTTTCAGTTACTTTCAGCACATGCCGTCACTGAGGTCATTGAGTACCTCTGGACAACTCTATAATTTAATTTAATATAAAATGTAGCGAGGATTTATTCAGCGTAAGGCAGAAAACATTTCGCTTACAATCACTTACATGTTGAAGGTTAGACGGACATAATTAATGAGGTTTGTTTACAAACGAATTCATCTGCTACCAACTCCTATCTATTGGCACCGAATATTCATGTCAGTTTCATGTCACACTGTTTTTATTGTTCGTTTTTTTAATAATTTAAAACCAACCCTCTCTAATCGTGGGTACACATGCTACATATCATAGAAATGTTCCACCGCATCCACGTGCATGAGGATCTTCTCAGCAAAGCCCGCCCAGAGACATAATAAACCAACGCTAGCCTAATGCCTTGGCCACCGTCTACGCTACTAGCCCAGCATTAAACCAATATTATTTCAGTGGATCATACTTGTTTAGAGGACTGATACATATGTTGAGCATTAATACCAATAGTGAATTATATTCAGAGGAGTAAATGTAATGTGTATTTGGAGCTCAACAAGCCGATTAACCCTTATCCTGCTAATTTTAATAATTTAATTTCCCATCCACTTAAAGTTGTGTCTCGCTACCGCGATCCACAACTTCAAGTCGCTGCAAAATTATGTGTTTAATTTGACACCAAACATTTGCAAATATTGATGTTAAAATACTCATCTCATTCAAAATAACTGCTTTTAGCAGGCAAGGTGTTAAATTAATAGCAGACTACAAACATCAGGAGGTATCGATATAATTTAATCAGAGAAAAACAGGACTTATGTGATACTAACAGTAATCCTAATTTTGTTCAGGGAGATTGGTAAGAGAACAAATGTGTAGCATAGCTTATCTGAAGTTGCGAATGAACGGGATTTGCACGTCGAAGTAGCATTTACCTCAACGTGCAAATTAACATCACACTTTCAGGAATTGTTTAAAAAAGATGGGAGATTCCGAAAGAGATATACACGGATTTCAGACAGGCAAAACATTTTCCTACAGCTTATTGGTGAGATACATTATACCAGAATAAAAAGGTGCTTATAATTTTTGAAATGATTAAACATCCTCTCACCCGCCGCAATATCATTAATACTATTCAGAAAAGTTATTTTGTTGAACAGTTTTGCAAGCCTATAGTGTATTTATATATGTCTTTAAATGAAATTATTTACTTCATATAGTGGGCGGGGGCCCTAGGGTAGTGGTTAGCACCGCTGCCTTTCACGCCAGAGTTCGGGGTTCGGTTCCCGGTCTCGGCGGTTTGAAAGAAACAAAAATGTTTCTTCCCCATACACGTGTGAAAGTCAGTATTGTGGGGAGCCTCCGTGACAGAGAGGTAGCGTGCTCGGCCTCAGACCGCCAGGGCTCGAATTTCGAATCCTGTGTCTGGAGGACAGTGTCATCTCACCATCCTCAGGAGGTTCTCCTGGCCCAGTTTAGCCTATATGTGCACAAAATTGGCCTAAAGCCCGATTCATTTCATTTTTTACTTCATATAGTATATCTCCCCAACTGCTTATTTTTTTGTCATAAGTAACAGTTTTGTAAATTGCACAAATAGGCCTAAGTGTAAATTAAGACCACACAAATAGAATAAAAACATCACTATAAACTGCTGATAAAATGTCTCAAGTGATCCATCATGGATCTGAAGGGTGTTCTTCCAACTGTCTATAGTGGTCCTCATGGTGGGCTGGTGGATTCCATCAACCATAAAGAACATCCTCACACAACAACATACATTAACACCTCAAGCCCTGAAACATTTCTGTATAAACGATGTTTTTTTCATTTTTAAATTATCAAAAATGCCTTAGTTTGCTCTTTCCGCTTCATTTGCATACCTATGTTTTGGGGCCTATGGCCTATAATTTTTTTACTTTTTCAGCGAGGGGATCGATCTTAGACGTAAGAATCTGACCCTATAGACGTCAGATTTTGACGTCTAAAGTCGAGCACCGCGCTGTAAAGATTAAATTATTTTAGTGTTGTAAAACAAATGTTTTCGCTTTCAAAATTTATATTAAGAAGTACGTGACCAAATCCAGTCATTATTAGTACCGCATGATATATTATTATTGGCGCTAAGACAAGATATACGTCTTCCTGGGGCTTTTGTGGAACAATAAAATTGTGCTGAATGTTTCACCCTCAAAACAATTTAGCGTGATGTGAATAACAAAAACAGTTTCATATGATTATTCATGCCAACATTCACCATTACAGGAAGTTTTCCACTGCTTTGTGTGTTTTGAGGAATGCGATTGTAAATGTACCATAATTTCAAAAAAACGAGCAATGTGCACGTAGCCTGATATTAGCGGTATTAAAATTAAAAAATATCGAATAAGAAACAATTCCTTGTTCGAAACTTGAAATTATCACAGCTCATATAATGGAAACGTAATATAATATTCACATATTAAATTTGAAAAATACATCTGGAGGTAGGAGTGTTTCCAGCACTGAGAATGTTAACGGATTGGATGCAGATTGTGGATACCTGCTGGCTCGTGCCAGGACATGGTCGGGATGGGAACGGAATCCGCCGAGATGTCTAATGTCACCAGATCAATCTTAGGATGGGTGGTTACAAAAAAAACAGCTCACGTGCCAGCGTGCCTGGTCACATTCTACCCTGCAAGCCCAAAAGGCCGTAACTGCTCACTTACCTCACAAATAAAGTTATTTAAATGACATTTTCACCCACTTGAAGTTGTGTCTCGCTGACGCGATCCACAACTTCAAGTGGGTGAAAATTATTTTGATTGGTAAAAATAGAAGTTGTTTCGTTAATAAACGAGGCAATTTAAGTGTCAATAAAACTTAGTAAGTAAGCAGTTACTTTCTTTTGACACCTCGGGTCTGGAGAGGATCCCTGTGATGGTGTTGTGATGTTTTGCCGGAGTGTCCAAGTGCAGATTATTCACCAGGTGGCGCCGAAATGCATAGCAGAAACACGAGGTATTCAGCTGGTGTTGGTATAATGTAGGACCAGAGTCTCAGGCGGTGGGCCTACATTAAATCAATATTGACTCAGCGTTCCGTGTTGGCTGCGACGATGCATTTTGGATTTTTCGTAATATGTCGTATTATTTTTCTGATTATGCTCATTTTTTTTTATCATTGAAAAACACAAGTTTTAGAAAGTTCAGAATTTGTCCCACCACCCCCCCCCCCCCCTCAGCAGACACAAGACGTTCATCCAATGTTGATTTGACGTTGAGCCACAAGTCAACATTGTGCCAACGTCTTGTGTCTGCTGGGCCCGCTCTCGGTGTTTAGGCTTGACATTTTTTTGTAAATAATCATTATTGTGGAGACCTTCCGTGCCCGAGAGGTGGCCTGCTCGACCTCATTTCGTCAAGATTTAAATTTAAAACATGTGTCTGCGATTAATTTCACCTCTAATATCTATTTCAAATTTATTGTCTACAGACACTGATCTAAGCGTAAATATATCCAAAATAAAATAAAAGAACAATTTCATGTCAATCCAGAAAATGCTTAAGCAATTGCGGCATATAATGAAATAATACTAATGAGCAGCGCAATAGATTAGTGCTTTCTATCATTAATTTTGTTCTTGGCCCTCCTTGTCAGGTCAAGTCTGTAATAAGTTATCAATAAGTCTAAAACTATTTTAAATAAGACGACTAACTATAAAGATTTAGGTTTTCATTTTAGGCTGGAATTTTTGTTTTCTCTCTCACCTTTTCTTGGCCTTCCTTGCCAGCCGGACTGTTAGCACCGAAAAAGTACTTCTTATTCAGGTATTTTAGTTTGATGTCCTTGGCTTTCTGGTTCCTCTGTTTCTCCTGAGATGGCGCCACCCTCCTGAATGCTTCCATTTCCATCCAGCACATGAGGTCCATGCTGGCGTAGTTGTTGGACAGGAATTCCCGGAAATGCTCCAGTTCCAGGCGGTTGTGCACCAGCTTGTCCAGCGTGAACTCCTGGAATTCTGGAGGGATGCGGTTGAGAAGGCTGGGATCGTACACCGGGTCCTGGTATCCTTCCATGGGATCATCTGGAGTGGTAGGCCTCTGGAAAAAGACAACAAAATTGTGGTTGTATCAATATTCATGAACGCAATAATGGAATGGCGAGGTGCAAATGCATTCAATACTCTCGGTAGAACATATATATCTCACTCCGCCCAAGAAAACTACGCTTTCACCGTAACCCTTTCAAAGTAGCACACAAAGCTCCGCCATAAAGCAAGCTCAGTTTGTTCTTGAAGGCTGAAGTGTGTGATTTTTATGGTGGTTTGTGGATGTGTTTTAACACAGAGATCAATATTTCCGCCACATTTGATAAATTGGGGTGTACGATTATGATGCGATGTCTTCCAGCAACAATTTCATCAGAGAAAATAAAGAATAAATATAAAATAGAGCTAATTAAGGAAGATAAAAAAGGAAGATAACCGTCAGGAGGTCAATATAATAATTCACCGTGGCAAGGGCCTCACTCTGCTGTAGCTCAATGTATTCTCCAAGGAAAATACATCGACAAAATAATCCTAATCCACTAATAGCTACAAGCACTAATAATCAATCATCAATCAATAAAGTGAGTGAGTGAGTGAGTGAGTGAGTGAGTGAGTGAGTGAGTGAGTGAGTGAGTGAGTGAGTGAGTGAGTGAGTGAGTGAGTGAGTGAGTGAGTGAGTGAGTGAGTGAGTGAGTGAGTGAGTGAGTGAGTGAGTGAGTGAGTGAGTGAGTGAGTGAGTGAGTGAGTGAGTGAGTGAGTGAGTGAGTGAGTGAGTGAGTGAGTGCGTGAGTGAGTGAGTGAGTGAGTGAGTGAGTGAGTGAGTGAGTGAGTGAGTGAGTGAGTGAGTGAGTGAGAGAGTGAGTGAGTGAGTGAGTGAGTGAGTGAGTGAGTGAGTGAGTGAGTGAGTGACATAAGGCTATGTCCCACTGTTATCAAACATAGGTTATTTTAGCCCTTTATACTAGAAAGAGAAAATATAGAATAAATATAAAATAGAGCTAATTAAGGAAGATAAAAAAGGAAGATAACCGTCAGGAGGTCAATATAATAATTCACCGTGGCAAGGGCCTCACTCTGCTGTAGCTCAATGTATTCTCCAAGGAAAATACATCGACAAAATAATCCTAATCCACTAATAGCTACAAGCACTAATAATCAATCATCAATCAATAAAGTGAGTGAGTGAGTGAGTGAGTGAGTGAGTGAGTGAGTGAGTGAGTGAGTGAGTGAGTGAGTGAGTGAGTGAGTGAGTGAGTGAGTGAGTGGGTGGGTGGGTGGGTGAGTGAGTGAGTGAGTGAGTGAGTGAGTGAGTGAGTGAGTGAGTGAGTGAGTGAGTGAGTGAGTGAGTGAGTGAGTGAGTGAGTGAGTGAGTGAGTGAGTGAGTGAGTGAGTGAGTGAGTGAGTGAGTGAGTGAGTGAGTGAGTGAGTGAGTGAGTGAGTGAGTGAGTGAGTGAGTGAGTGAGTGAGTGAGTGAGTGAGTGAGTGAGTGAGTGAGTGAGTGAGTGAGTGAGTGAGTGAGTGAGTGAGTGAGTGAGTGAGTGAGTGAGTGAGTGAGTGAGTGAGTGAGTGAGTGAGTGAGTGAGTGAGTGAGTGAGTGAGTGAGTGAGTGAGTGACATAAGGTTATGTCCCACTGTTATCAAACATAGGTTATTTTAGCCCTTTATACTATTGAAAGCACTGCACTCTCCATGCATTTGAATTGTTTGGAGCACTGTATATGCACAATCACGATAACACGCGGCCGTTCCGGTAGGGATACGAGCCACTGTGGAGCCGAATGATCAATTTAGATTCTGCACTCCATCAAGCTAAACTAATACTTTAACCAAAGCATTGGCCAAGCGTTGACATAATTCGCATACGGCATACGGCCAATGTGAAGTGTCAGCAGTACAGAGGATAGACAGTCATTTTAGATATTGTATCAGCTTATAAGTTATTTAATTGATATTTTCACCCACTTGAAGCTGTGTCGCGCCACTGCCTCACGCGGGGGACAATTTTGAATACAAAGGAGGTGAATCCTTCTTACATCTCGCTGTATAATTCACTTTTCGTCATTAAAATACATTTTTAAATGTGTTAATGGGATGTTAAAAATCATATTTTCCTATATAAAACCTAGCCATGTACAAACATAATAATTAAGATAAGACATAAAAAAGGAGAATACTAATAGTTTTCTGTGTTATAGTAGATACGTTTGTAAGAGATTTCAGACAGTTTGTTTCCGGGCTCGGTCACCAGGTGTCCCTGGCTTACGGTGGGGTCAGGCGGGGTCAGGGAGTCGAGCGATGAATCTCAACATACACGACACATTCACCCAATGTCGTTGCAATGTGGGTCCAGCGTCTACGACGCTGGACCAACATTACAGCGACATTGAGTGAATATGTCCAGTCTACTGGAACAGATCTGGTTGTGAGAGCTGCAAAAAAACAAGGAGATGGATTGGTGAAAACATGACAAATCCCGCACGCACCATCAGTCGGAGATGGAGGTACACAGTTGGCAAAATAAATTATATTGGCATGAGTGTGCTAGGGGTCAAACCAAAAAACTACAACTGTTTAACCCTTTTAATGTCAGGGTATTAAACCGTCTGACCCTTTGAGCCCCCATGCCTCATTTATGCCCCACATCCGTATATTTTAAATACCATTTATTGATTACAGAGCAATATACTCCGTCACAATCAAGACTTCCCTATCTCTCATTTCAGAAATTTACTTATTTTTTCGTAAATTCACAAAATTTCATTCAGCTTGAGGCAGCAATTCACATCTCATAATAGCTAGTTACCACGATGATTAACTGCCTGTGTATTATGTGCAGTTTTCAATCAATAATCAATACATCAAAAACAATCAATGCAATGATCAATTATTCAAGCCATAAATCAATGAATTATTCTACTAATAAAATAATAAATTTATTCACAAATCAATAAATTAATCATAAAATCGGTCAAAATCAAACAATCAATTGATTATCATCACATTGATTGATTGATTGATTGATTGATTGATTGATTGATTGATTGATTGATTGATTGATTGATTGATTGATTGATTGATTGATTGATTGATTGATTGATTGATTGATTGATTGATTGATTGATTGATTGATTGATTGATTGATTGATTGATTGATTGATTGATTGATTGATTGATTGATACTCAATAAATTATTAAATCATTCATTCATTCATTTATTCATTCATCCATTCATTCATTCATTCATTCATTCATTCATTCATTCATTCATTTATCCATTTATTCATTCATACATTTATTAAATAAGTCGTTCAACATTCATTCATTTTATTCATTTTTGCATTCCCTAAATTATTAAATCATTCATACATTCATTCATTCATTCATTCATTCATTCATTCATTCATTCATTCATTCATTCATTCATTCATTCATTCATTCATTCATTCATTCATTCATTCATGGTCACATTCTTTACTAGTAGCCCACTACTGCTTGTAGAGCCAGATATATGTAGTGTCCTATTCGGATCTTAGTGTGAGGCCGTAGTAATGAATAAATGTTTATCAGTCCGTCTGTAAGCCTTCAAGTCCACATGCCTGTAAAGTGGGCGATAATATAGGCTGAATCAGGCGCATCTAACGCTAGCCAGACCCCCTCACAGCTAGCCAGCATCCTTGGCGTCGAGGCGCAGAGACAACCCTACTCAAGACCCTTAACACTTTACTCTCCAAGGCTGGGTTTATCAATTCCCGCTAAAACCTATTAATCTTTCGTAACCCTTGCGCATGTATAAGGAAAACACATCAGCGAATAATTAAAATTATACTTTGGATTTTACATTCCCTGACAATTTCGAATCAAACGAATTTGGACATTTGGAAATGGGAAATGGAAACAAAGAAAAATTCTATTGAAATTTTAGAAATGAGAAAGGTGAGCTAATATATTAACACAGTGATACCCGTCGATAAGCTGGAAAACTTGAGTTGAAAGCAAATAAAATAAAATAAAATACAAAACCGAATAGTTTTTTTGAAATCAACACAGGTCAGCTCTGGCTACGACGTAGCCTGAACTGACCTGTGTTGATTTCAACAAAACTCACAAAGAAATATGTCGGAAAATACATTATTAAATTTACTTTTTTTACAAATAGTAACACCATAGTTATCGTACTTGCTGAGAACTCTGTTCGTGTTTTTGATGGATATGGGGAATATTTGAAAGAGCCCATTCATTCATAATTGCGCGCCACATGAATCATGATTTTTTTTCATGTCGACATGTCATTAGGATTACTCTCTCCCCCCTCTCGTCCCTATCCATAATCCATACATAGAATTGGTCAGGCTAATTGACAGGAAACAGTCAGATGTTTTATTCACTACATGAAGAGACACAGAATTCTTCACACGCAAATTGTCAACTTATTCAAGAAGAGGTATAAGTCTCAAATACTTCCATACGGACACCAAATCCTCATATTATAAATGTCTTAGTTAGCCTTTCTCGCTTTATTTGAATACCTATGTTATGTGCCTTCTGCCATTATACATATTTTAATTCTTTCAGTGCGGGGATCAACTTTAAACGTCTAAAGTCGTCTAAAGTCGGTCCCCGCGCTGAAATTTGAGGTTAATGAACATTTAAATTAGTCAACTTGACGGGTGAAGGGTTGTATGGCTGTTAATGGACATGACAAATCACTCTGCACTCACTGACTAAGGACAAATTAATAGACACACGTGCTTCAAGATCTGTCTTAACTTTTTTTCAAATTAGGAAATGCCACGAAATATGTATTGTGTTCCTCGTAAATGTGTTTGTATAGAACGTTCTGCTGGCTTAGCAAACCTGAAGAGTTCACTCAATGCTATCCTATTGTTGGCTCAACCTCTGCGACGATGGGCCAACATTGAAACAAAATTGGGCGAACGTTTTTTTGCTTGTAAAGGGAATATTGAAATCTATGCCGATAATGGGTACTTTCATATATTCTTGGTATTGTTACGTAAGTGATGCCCGGGTATCATTTATAGCAAGGAAGAGTTACTATTAATTGGATTGCTTCATGAGCATAATATTTCCTTTTTTCTTGTGATTATTTTCACATTGAGATTCACACAGAACCAAAAAGAAAATCTTGGCCAATTTCAATTAAATCTGAAACCTGGTGACTAAAGTGTTTACAGGTTTGTGGACAAGTCAGTCAAGTGCCGGCGTAGCCGTCGGCGGCAACACAAGTGGAGACTGGCGAATCAACGGGGAACTGTCGGCCCTTGGCCCTAGTGGCACACCAAACACAACCCTTATAAACAATCGATAGACGGCAGCACCTCTCAGCAAGCCTAAAATATAAGGCAGCCATCTTGTTGTAAATGGCTGTAGGAAGGCCGATATTATAAAGTAATTGTTTCTCAACGTTGTCACTTGCTGGTATTTAAGGATATTGCATCTGCAAAACTGAATCAGTCCTCTTATTTTTCAAATATGGTGATTTTCTTCGATTGTTTTTGTCTTCTTTTAAGAGAGTGGTAGGCCCATAACACTGTTTAGGGTTAGAAAGAAATTGTAGATCTAGTGTCAAACAATTAAGAATCTGTAGTTGGAAGTTTTTATCAATTTAACTATATAAACCATGCATATTATCTGGCCCATCTGCTCATCAGTAGGCCCTACTGATAAAAATAAGCTTAGCTGCAGCAATATTTAACCCTTACAACGCTGAAGTATGTGTGTACACTCTAAACAATATAGGTTCTTTAAAAAAGAACCCTTCAGTACAATCAACATGCAACTCCAGGAGAACTCTGCTAGGGTTCTCTTGGGGTTGCATGGTGATAGTACTGAAGTGTTCCTTCTAAAGAACCTATATTGTTTAGAGTGTATAAACCATGGAGACCACAGAGGTTTTTTCAATTTAAAATCATTATAAATGTCTTAGTTAGGTCTTTCTTCTTCATTTGAATACCTATGTTTTTGGTCTACGGCCGTTGTAAATATTTAACTTCTTTTGGCGTGCGGACCATCCTTATACGTCAGATCTTGGATATGTGAGGACATATCCAAGATAAATTAATCACATTGCCAAGTATGGTCCTTGCCATGCTTACGATATTTGACAATGCATTTTGAAGTCTACAACTAGGTATAAAATGGCGAGTTTCGCTTGGCTCACAGTGCAAAGTGAATGGGGTTATACGCCAACCATTGTACACATATAGGCTAAACTGGACCAGGAAAACGTCTTGAGGATGGTGAGATGCTCACAGTGTATGAAATTGGTTATTACAACCAGGATCTGTATTTTAAAAAGTCCTTGTTACAAACCATAGTCACAAAACAAATGTTTCAGTCGACATGCATGGATAATTTCACCATCATTGATTCCTCTCCGCGAGAGATTTGGAAATATCACAAAATGCAGACTATTCTGATCACAGGGTACGAGAAACACACAAATCGGTACTAGGTGAGGCACCTGCCGCTGGGGGCACTGCTGTCGGTGGACGTCCCGCGGGTTGATTGACAGGCGCCTGACAGGTTCGGACTCTAACAAATAGCCCAGACCACGACTCTGACAGAGATAGATTGGCGAACACTCGCGATTACGGCCAGCCATCGCGGCCGGCGATAGAAAAGTGGCAAAAACTCTGTCTCCCCTAACAAACCGAGGATCAGGCCCAATGCCGTACCAATAGTGATCCGTCGTCTGCGACGACGTATCACCATTGGTACGGCATTGGGAAAACCTATCGAGCGACATCTCTGCTGCTCGCCATGTTCTGGTGGTAGTAATGAGTTTTTCGTGTAAACTGTCGCTGAGGGGCGAGAGACGGGCTGTCAAAATGCGCCCTGTGAAGTACCCCTTCAGATGTATCCCCAGATAGGCCTGAACACCCACTGACGTCCTACGTGATAGCCGCGCCTAGCGTCCTGTCAATCTAATACACGGCAATCCCCGCAAGTAAAATACATTGACCTAAAAGCTCTGAAATATTTTCCTATATACCGGGATAATACCATGGAATATGAATATCGCTTTACATCGCTTTCTGTACAATCATGGCAATATCGCGACAGAAGGAAGTTCGAAGTGCACAGTACCATAGGCAGCACTTTACACTCCATGCCTTTAAACAGTTTGGAGCACTGTTTATGCACAACCACAATGACAAATATCCGTCCCATAAATGTCTCAGTTAGCCCTTTCTGCTTCATTTGAATATCTATGATATGGGTCTTCGTCCATTATGATTGTTTTCACTCTTACAGTGCGGGGATCGACTTTATAAGTCAGAATCTGACGTCTACAGACGTCAGATTCTGACGTCTAAATGCAATCCCCGCACTGTAAGAGTTAAATCTCTAAGCACGACGATTGTCGCTTTGAATCTGTTTTATTCGCAGCTTTAATCACAGTTATAAAAAAGGAAATGTGAGCTTAAAACATCAAGATTCTCATACTCAACTAAAACAAATATGAGTTGTGGGTCGCGGTAGCGAAACACAACGTCAAGTGAGTGAAAATTCTAATTATTTAACTTAGCAGTTTAAAGGTTAATGTTGGGCCAGCGTAGTAGACAATGGCCCAACTTTAACACGATGTTGGGTCAACGTCTCGCGTTATTGGCTACGGGTTGACTTTTTTATTTTTTATTCAATCGTATGCATGTATATTTGAACATGAAAGGACATAAAATAATCTGTGCTTGCTTCATTCAATAATGAGCTTAAAAGGCAAACAAATGAAATGTATGCATTACTACAATTTATTAAATGTTTATTAGTGCTAATCACTGGTAATTTGATAAAGAATTCCACAAATAAGACTATAAGAAATGATAATAATTTTGAGACTAAAACTAAATGAAGTTATGGGGTTTATAGGAGGGAAAAGTCGTAATTAGTAATTTACATGCTAGAGAGATTAACTTTTAAAAAGCAGTAAGTGCTTACTGGAAAAGTACCATTGATTGATTATTTGATTGGTAAGCAGTTACTGCTGTTTAGAGTTACCTTACAGCTAGAAACCATTTTGTATAACACTTGAACTCGATTCCAATGTAGCAATTTAGGGGAGAATATAAGAAGTGATGTTTATAAAGTATGATAACTTATAAATGAGGCAGGTAGATGTCAAACAGATTCATGGTTGATAAGATTAATGGAGGTGAGTATTCCAAGGTCAAAGTATGGACGGATTGTATGACGGATCAAACCGGCAAAAACAAGACGTTCACTAAATGCCGGTTTATTGTTGGACCAACGTCGTAGACGGTGGGCCAACATTAAACCAGTATTGGTGCAGCGTCCCCTACTTACTGGGAAACTGAGGATATTGAATGGCTTCGCCAGCGCCGTTCTCAACTGGAATTGATGTTGTATGGTCAGTAATATGTCTTCTGCGTGTCCCCTCTATTTATGTAATACTGAATGTCCTATTACGCGCCCATTAACCCTTGTGCTGCTGTCAGTGTATAAATTATATAATGTTTCAGTCCAATTGTCACTGATGCTGATAAAATGGTTTTTGATCAAATGATTTAATTTCGGTGATATCTATATTTTACATTCTTCGTCATTTGAGGGGGTACATGCTGGTGGGAGCTGAAAAAATGATCCAAGCTATATAACCTAACATAAAAACATTTAAAAATCTAAATAAATACGAAAAAAAACTGTATTCTCAGCATGTGGTGAAAAATTAAAATCCGAAGAATATAAAGTGATTTTGATTTCAGCTGATATCTAAATAACTACAGTTGTAAAATATTAAAGCCGCTAACCGCTAAGTTATGTAATTATTTTTTTCACACACTTAAAGTGGAAAAAAATACTCACATTTGTTTAATTTGACAACAAACATTTGCAAATTGTTGACGTTCAAACACACATTTCGTTCCCAATAACAGTGATATGATCGACTAATAAAAGAGATTAAAACGACTATGGTCGAGCTTGGCGCCTTAAGGGTTAATGATGTTAGGCCAACGTAAAAGATGATGGTGCATTGTTGAGCCAATGTCTGTCATTTTCAGCGTGTATATCTGGCATGTCATGTTCAATCAGAGTCATTGGCAATCAGGGGATCGCTCGACTAGTGAACGCCAGACGTTTGAGCAGTGTCAGTATAACGTTGGACCACCGTCTGCGATGCTGGCCCAACATTGGTTCAACGTCTCGTGTAAGGGGGATCTGGTGGCGCGTGTCGGGGCGATCCCGGGTGGTGGTGAGAGGGGGGGGGGGTGCTGCTGCCCCAGCCCAGGGGTGAACATAACACCCCTCATCACTCATCATAATTCACCAGGTGACCAGAGTCATGCGCTCAACACATTACGACACAGACACTTTTTCAGCCTCGCACGTGCATGAGCCCGTATTCTCGTACAAGTTACGATATATTGCAGGCTTCAGATTGGTCGAGATGGCCATCTCGACCAATCTGAAACCTACCACAATATCGTAACTTGTACGATATTACGGGTGCATATTTTCAGCACAGTGGTTCAAAAGATTCAAAACTGGCATTTCTTCAGTGTCAGTTCTTGTAGTATTTGAAGGAAAATACTGAGACAATTTGGAATTAAAATTAAATAGATCTCGAGCCATCTCACTAAGCATAATAATATTCATCTGATCATAACCCTTATAGCGCTGAATTATTCCGTTTCATTTGAATACCTCGTAGGCTTCTGATTGGTCGAAATGGCCATCTCGACCAACCAGAAGCCTACGATATATCCTAACTTGTACGAGAATTCTGTGAAACGCAGTGACGTCACTCGGTGAAAACAAGGTTATATAACACCCCCTCCCCCATACTTCATTCTGTGAAACGCAGTAACGTCACTCGGTGAAAACAAGGTCATATAACACCCCCTCCTCCATACTTCATTCTGTGAAACGCAGTGACGTCACTCGGTGAAAACAAGGTCATATAACACCCCCTCCTCCATACTTCATTCTGTGAAACGCAGTGACGTCACTCGGTGAAAACAAGGTCATATAACACCCCCTCCTCCATACTTCATGCTGTGAAACGCAGTGACGTCACTCGGTGAAAACAAGGTTATATAACACCCCCTCCCCCATACTTCATTCTGTGAAACGCAGTTACGTCACTCGGTGAAAACAAGGTTATATAGGAACCCTCCCCCATACTTCATTGTATTAGCCAGCTCGGTGAAAACAAAGGAGGTCGAGGTCATTGAGTTTCACAGAATACAGGCCCAGTAGTATTATAGTACAGTTTAAGATGATGCAGTTCATAATTATATACTAGTCAAAACATTATGTCCAAATATCCATGGTAACAATACACCTCTTATTATATTTTCATTTAATTGCGTATTCATTCGCCTCAATTCAATTTATAGAGTTTCTTGTTGTTTTTTGTATATATAATAATATATATACATACATTGTCTATACAATCACTAACGATTGACATATAGTATATATTTAGTTAGTTTTCCTTACCTCTCTGATGATACCCCGCCGCTGTAGCGTGACAACATAACGAGACTTGGTGTCCAGGTGTCTCTTCACTTCTACTAGCTCCACCTAGCGAATCACACAGAAACAGAACATCTGAATAAATAACGTTTTCACCTAGCATTATGTATGCCACTACATGAGACTAAAGAATCTTTAGAAACAAATAAAATAAGATGTATCTTTAGTAAAGATACATCTTATTTTATTTGTTTATATCCTAAATTCGAATTTTATGTGGTATACTTGGATGGTTCATTATATGCGCGGTCTGCCTGGACTTAAAATACATAAGGGGCTTTTAAGAAAATAATACTTGAAAAAAAGGCAAATAATTTTTTTTAGAAATTTCCACTACTCTTGAGAGAGTGATATGTGTGATAGTCCTATATTTTCCAAAAACGTGAGATGTTGAACTAATGTTGTTTTTAATGCTGGGCCCGCGTCGCAGACGGTGGCCCAACAATAAAGCAACATTCGCTCAGCATCTTGCGTTTGATATGATGTTCCATATCACATTAGCATATCACATTAGCATACATGTGGCAATTTTTTTTTTGCAATTTATAAGTCGATTCTCAACCAATTTAAATTGAAATTTTGCAAGGATAACTTTCTAGTCCTTCTCTGACGACAACTCTAAAAAATATAATCTAAAACGGCATAGTTCAAAAATTAGTCTCTATAATATGTTACAAAAAAAAATTATTATCCAATTATTCTTCCCTGAAACTATGAATTTGATCAGACTTAAAATCGACTTCAAGCCTTGAACTACAATACATGTTGGAATGTCTAGCCTATTAAATACTCTCTACATATTTTTGCGAGAAACGTGTGCTAGAAGATAATGTGAAGGCGATTGTAACTGGATAATAGGTCAGTGTCCCACCATACAGCCACAAATGGGCCACAATTGGGCCATGGTAAGAACTTAGAACAACGCTGTATGAAGTGTCTCAGCTGCCAAGGAGACCACGCCCAATGGCTCCCAGCAAACACTAGATGTTGACCCAGTGTTGAATTAATGCTGGGCCAGCGTCGGAGACGCTGGCCCAGCATTAACCCAGCATTGGGGCACTGTGTGTTACTTGTTGATCTGCTGGCTCAACAAATACAGGGAGTTTATCTGAAATAAACTAACATTCCAACTGGGCAACCCCCACTAGAAACACAAACAGTGAATACTGCTCTGAGCCTTGTGCCGGTACTTGTAAATAATCAAATATGACATTTATTATCTTATCAGCCTCTAGCGATAACATGATAACCTGGAGAACAAGTTATCTATAAAACAACCCCCCCCCCCCCGCTCACCCCACCCCAGCCACAGCATTATTATTCAGCTTCGCTATTTTATTAGTTTTTTTCATCTGGCGCAAGTGACTGGAACATTCCTGTTTTAGACAGCGTACTAGGGTATGGATGATTTAATGAAAGAATAAATGAATAAATGAATAAATGACTAAATGACTAAATGAATAAATGAATGAATGAATGAATGAATGAATGAATGAATGAATGAATGAATGAATGAATGAATGAATGAATGAATGAATGAATGAATGAATGAATGAATGAATGAATGAATGAATGAATGAATGAATAATAGTTTTTCATCCGGCGCCAATGACTGGAGCTTTTTTGTTTTAGACAGCGAGCAAGATTTCTACTCGGGGCCTAAAATGTATGAAATAATGAATGAATGAAAGAATGAATAAATGAATGAATGAATAAATGAATGAATAAATGAATGAATAAATAAATGAATGAATCAATGAATGAATGAATCAATCAATCAATCAAAGAAGGATATACCTGGAGATTTTCGTTTTAATTCTCTTTAATGCCTATCATATAACATGTGAGATGAGTCAGAGGACACTGCGCTTCGGGCAATGATGCTAAATTTGAACTTTGGTGGTCTGAGGCCGAGCACGCTACATCTCGATCACGGAGCCTCTTACCAATCTTACCACTCTACGATTCAACTTTATTGAAACATAACCACTAAAGCGTAAATATTAAATAATTTAAATGTTCATCCACTTGAAGTGGCTGAAAATTACAGGCATTTGTTTAAGTAGATGACAAATATTTGAAAATCTTAATTTTCAAACACGCATCTCATTCCGAGTATGACTGAGTTATCGACTAATAAAACAGACTGAAAAAAAATACGGTGAGCTCCCACTCACTCCTACCCGGTATGACTGGGCCGCCTAACTCATTTACTGCGCGAGGCCCGGTCACACTGACCGCCATTTTGTTTCCACAGCCAGCTGTGTAAAAACGACAATCGCGCTGCCTACCAAAAAAATCGGATGCCATGAAATTGAGACGAATATTTCAAGTGCCTACGAAAACTAGGCCATTTTCAACAGGTGTAAGCTTTTGATCGTATTAGAACTATTATATTTAAAAATGGAGGTCACTGTGTCAGAGCCTTGCGATGTCATCAGGGTAACTCACTCCCACAAAGAACCAGCATAGTAGTAGGTTGCATTTGTGTAGTTCCAGCTCTATGTATTTACAAAATGTTTTTTTAACGAGCTCCATTTTATATGCAGCTGACAGATTACCTTGTCAAATGTAGATATATCTGTGACAAGGAGCTGTGACCAGGCATCGTAGAGTACTGCCAGGACATATTCCTCCGCGTCGTCAAATAGTTCCTCATAGGGTGGGTCCAGTCTGTAGTGCACCTCTTCTCTGATGGTTAAGCTGGCCTGTATGGAGAAAGGGGCGCCCGCCACCACGTGCTGAGAGTAAATAGACTGAAAAAAACACAAAACAGAATTATGAAACACCCAATGAGGTCCAATATAACAATTGCGTTGAAGGCAATGCGGCAACTTAACCCTTTCAACGCGGGACGTCATGTTCTCACGTTTAAAGTCGATCCCCGCACTGTAAGAGTAAAAAAATTATAATGACCACAGATCTATCACATATAGGTATTAAAATGAAGCGGAAAGAGCGAACTAAGAAATTTATGATGATTGCAATTTAAAAAAAAACCTTTGGTCTCCATAGTTTATACTGGAATATTTCAACGTTTTAGGGGTTATGATCCGACCTTCTAGCACCACCAGGATCAATTGATCCCGAGTCAGAGGATAGAAGCGACAAGGGAGCATGAAACGCTAAACACTAGGCTACTTTGCATAGATGTAGCTTGGAATAGAATAAACAATACTTACATGTAGATCCTTAAAGCGCTGAATTTTTTTTGTATTTATGTAGACCAAAGAGTTTTTCCCATTTGAAATCATCATAAATATCTTATTTAGTTCCCTCCTATTCATTTGAATACCTATGTTGTCGGTCTACGGCAACTTGAAATATATTTTACACTTACAGTGCGGGGATCGACTTAAGACGTCAGAACCTGGCGTCTACAGATTCTAACGTATAAAGTCGATCCCCGCGCTGCAAGGGTTACAGTGATTTATTCAATTCATAATAACTTGAAACTATTTCTAGCACTCAACAAATTTATCCCAAAAAAATACATATAAGATATTTAATTTCAAAAAACATTATATTTTAAGATGGGCATAGCATATATGCACATTTATAAAACAGTGAGAAAAACAGCACGAGCAGTTCATTCAGGCTGTTTGAGAAAATAGCTATGAGTGTGTTTTGCTGTAACTATCCGCTTTGGCATGGCATGTTTGGCATGGTACGTAAGAGGCAACCATTCAATCTTCAAGGGGGGGAGGGTGGAGAATTTTTTTAATAAATAATTTAGTGCAGGCTCTGCATGAAATAAATAATTTGTCCGCGACAAGAACTCCTGCCCCCCCCCCCCCCACCCCTGGAGATTGAATAGTGGCCCTCTTACGGTGGCTGACGGAAGTATGAAAACTCCCTGGTCAAACGAGCACGACTGGACGCTCAGAAAACAAATCTGACAAAATCAGTCTCGTTTCCGTGGACAATGCTGGCCTAACTGCCCGGATGTAGTTCTCCGGGATTGAGACACATTTCGAGGTAACTTTACCTGGTTTGAAACAATCCAGGTTTGATCCAGGAAACAACACGCCCCAATGTTGGCCCGGTGTTGTACCAGCGGTACAACACCGGGCCACCATTGGTGTACAGTCACTCGCTATGTGTAGTAGGAGTGGAAACAGCCCCCGCGCCTGGCGTGGTTGTTTTTGCCGGCGTTCTGACGTTTAGATGGATCGCTGTGAAATAGTACACCACAGGTGTCGCCCCCCGGAAAAGACACCTTCAGTTTTTCACATCTAATGGCTTGTTTTGACAGTTAAATTACCGTTTTGCGCGCCTGGATAATTCGGCCTCTCCAGAAGAGTTAGGGAGAGAAAAAAGAATAGATAATATCCACAACTCTTGAATAATTGCAGGTCTGACCTGAGCTGCTTGGTGGCAGCAGTTATGGACAGGGAAATGTTTTATTTCGCCTTTCTGAGTTGTTAGCATACTTAGACATACCCACATGGACTTTGTCGACACTGCCAACAATCCCATTTCAGAAGTGGAAACAAAGTGAATGAATAATAAATCACAATGCAGAAGTGGGAACAAAATGAATGAATAAATGAATCCCATTGCAGAAGTGGGAACAAAATGAAGGAATAAATGAATTTCATTTCAGAAGTGGAAACAGAATGAATGAATAATGAAGCCTATTTCAGAAGTAGAAACATAATGAATTAATACATGAATCTCATTTCACAGGTGGGAACAAAACAAATGAATAAATTAATTCCATTTCAGACATCGGAACAAAATGAATGAATAAATGAATCCCATTTCACAGGTGGGAGCCCAATGAATGAATAAATAGATCCCATTTCAAAAGTGGGAACAAAACGAATGAATAAATGAATCCCATTTCACAGGTGGGAAAACAATGAACAAATAAATGAATTCCTTACATTTCAGAAGTGGGAACAAAATGAATGAATAAATGAGTCCCATTTCAGATGTGAGAATAAAATAAATAATGAACCCATTTCAAAGGGGTGAACACAATGAATGAATAAGTGAATGAATAATTGAATCCCATTTCAGATGTGAGAATAAAATAAATAATGAACCCATTTGAAAGGTTAGAACAAAATGATGAATAAATGAATCCCATTTCAGATGTGAGAAAAAAATTAATGAATAAATGAATGATTCGTTTTCAAGCACGTTTCAAAAATAAGTAATTTGTGACAATTTCTCCTTCAACATGGGACATTATTATTACCCTTTAACTCTTAGAGCGCTGAAATACTTGCGTATAAACCATGGATGCCAAAGGGTTTTTTTACTTTAAATCATCTTAAATGTCTTAGTTAGCTCTTTCCGATTTATTTGAATACCTAATTTAAGGGTCTACGGTCATAAGAAATATTTTCTTACACTGCGGGAGTCGGTTTTAGACGTCATAATCTGACGTCTAAAGACCGTCAGATTATGACGTTTAATGTCTATCCCCGCGCTGTAAGGGTCAATTGAAATATTTTGCGTCATTTAAAGCTAGATATTGTGATAATAATTCCAGTTTCAACTGATTTCTAAAGTAATTACAGCCAGTTGAGCAGGACAAAGGCCAGGCAATATCTTCTTATAAAGACAGATCGCGAAGTGATAAAAATATTAAAATATCGCCCTTAATTAAAAGTAGTTATTTAACTAACCCATCCACCAGTTTACATGCCGCTTCAAATAGGCCTAATTAACAACAAAATCCTGCTGGCGCTCATTTTAGTCGATGTCAATCACATGTGGTACATCTTACTCTATATACAGGGAATTGAGAATAAATGATGAGATGCTTTTGGTACCCAGCAAACACAAGATGTAAATTGGCCCAATCATGTTGATTTTAGGTTAGCCGTTGGACCAGCAGCAAATCAACATTGGGTCAACGTCTTTTAAGTGACCGGGCCAAGTGAGAAATCCACCAGAAAATAATGACGGAAAGAACTTAAACTGAGACTTGACAGAGAGCTCCGTCAGGATCTGGTTACCTCCCATTAAATCATATCTGACCAGATCAACACACTTCAGTAACTTGTCAATCTTGTTTACCAATGTACCCAGTCTCTCTTCTTTTAGTATTTACAAGTGTGCGTCAAAATCCACTGATCGGGAGCAAGTGCGAGCTGGGCTAATCTCACTATAATACGTTTCGTAGTGAAATCCAACAGCACGAGGGCCAGATGGGCTGATTCACAATGTATACGTCTCGTAGTGGAAGCCAATAGTATGACTAAGAGAAAAGCTAATATTTCAGCGTGTGATTGTAGACTTACTTGTGCCTTTTTTCTAAGTCCAAAATCGTCAATGATGTCCTGATAGAACAAGGTGTGATACTGCTGAAGCACTCTCCAGAAACTCAAACAATTACCCCACAACTGAAACACATAACACCGGTATATGTTACAGAATAAGAGAAAAGCAAAACGACAAAAGTATCAACAGAAGATAGACTTTGAGATATCATGAAATAATAAAAATGCGAAAATTTTATTAATAAGGGATTATTCGTTCCGTCTTTCATACATACGCTCGTATCATTCGTTCGTTTATTCATTCATTCATTCGTTTATATATTAATTCATTCATTCATTCATTCATTCATTCATTCATTCATTCATTCATTCATTCATTCATTCATTCATTCATTCATTCATTCATTCATTCATTCATTCACTTCACTGCGGTCGACATATTCACACACAATTTCACAACACAATTTCACCATTTCAGTGAAACCAGCGGAGAACTATTTATTTGCAAACGTAAAGGGGCAGGCTTAAAGTCTGTGATTGATTGATTGATTGATTGATTGATTGATTGATTGATTGATTGATTGATTGATTGATTGATTGATTGATTGATTGATTGATTGATTGATTGATTGATTGATTGATTGATTGATTGATTGATTGATTGATTGATTGATTGATTGATTGATTGATTGATTAATTGATTGATTGATTGATTGATTGATTGATTGATTGATTGATTGATTGATTGATTGATTGATTGATTGATTGATTGATTGATTGATTGATTGATTGATTGATTGATTGATTGATTGATTGATTGATCGATCGATCGATCGATCGATCGATCGATCGATCGATCGGATGATGATTGATTGATTGATTGATTGATTGATTGATTGATTAATTGATTGATTGATTGATTGATTGATTGATTGATTGATTGATTTATTGATTGATTGATTGATTGATTGATTGATTGATTGATTGATTGATTGATTGATTGATTGATTGATTGATTGATTGATTGATTGATTGATTGATTGATTGATTGATTGATTGATTGATTGATTGATTGATTGATTGATTGATTGATTGATTGATTGATTGATTGATTGATTGATTGATTGATTGATTGATTGATTGATTGATTGATTGATTGATTGATTGATTGATTGATTGATTGATTGATTGATTGATTGATTTATTGATTGATTGATTGATCTATAATTTGTTTTATTCCTTCATGTATTAGAATATTGTATGAACATCGCCAGCAAATGAGAATGGACAACAATTACTTCACATTTAGAATTTGAGCAACGACATATCTATTGTTTTCCCAAAAGTCGATTTATGAAAATTGCCCGAGCATTTCCCATGCATACACATGATACAAGCTGGATAGTGGTGTAACACATTTAGTGGATTCAACCAGAGCGCACGCCGTGGTTTGTGGGTGTAGCAAACGCCAGCGTAAACTATGTTATGCTTGGAAGGCCACCTGGCGAATGTCTAGTCAGAAAAAAAAAATCCGTGTAGAGTGAGAATGTGAAAATCGTTTCCATTGTTTGCCAATGATGATGTGTTGCGGGCTGATTTTCTATTAAAATTAAAATGTTCTGAATATAGACGATAATTTAGAAGTAAATGGTGGTTAATTGTTGGGCCAGCACCGCTGTGCTCAACCCTTTAACCGCCGCTCACGATTTGAACAATAGCGCTCGCTGGCATACATCATGTTTTGTGCTCATTGGATTCCAAATTTGACAGTGAAATTAAAGCTAATATGAAATTGGAACGTTGGTGAGCATACGTGTGTCCTCCAGCGGTAAAGTATTATAGCCAGTCATCCCGTGTCTGGAGGGAAGAAATGTCATTTCATTATTATCACCAGCTTAAATCTGTATGTGCACCAAAATGTAATAAAGCCTCATTTATTCATTCATTCATTCATTCATTCATTCATTCATTCATTCATTCATTCATTTATTCATTCATTCATTCATTCATTCATTTACTCCTTCACTCATTCATTATTTTATTTATTCAATCATTTATTCGTTCATTCATTCATTCATTCATTCATTCATTCATTCATTCATTCATTCATTTATTTATTTATTTATTCATTTATTCATTCATTCATTCATTCATTCGTTTATTCATTCATTCGTTGGTTCATTCATTCATTCATTCATTCATTCATTCATTCATTCATTCATACATTCATTTATTCATTCATTAACTCATTTATTTATTCATTCATTCATTCGTTCATTCATTCATTCATTCATTCATTCATTAATCTATTCACACATTTATTCATTCAAGCATTCATTCATTCATTCATTCATTCATTCAATTTCATTTATTCATTCATTTTTTGAATAATTCATTAATTCATTAATTCATTAATTCATTAATTCATTCATTTATTCATTCATTCATTCTTTCATTCAGTCATTCATTCATTCATTCATTTATTCATTCATTCATTCATTCATTCATTTATTCATTCATTCATTCATTCATTCATTCAATTTCATTCATTCATTCATTTTTTGAACAATTCATTAATTCATTAATTCATTAATTCATTCATTCATTCATTCATTCATTCATTCATTCATTCATTCATTCATTCATTCATTCATTCATTCATTCATTCATTCATTCATTCATTCATTCATTCATTCATTCATTCAATTATTCATTCATTTATTCATTCATTCATTCATTCATTCATTCATTCATTCATTCATTCATTCATTCATTCATTCATTCATTCATACGCACCTGATTTCCGGCCCTTTTCACGAATTTGTGAAAGAATCCGCCAGCGTTTTTCTCATTGGTCAGAGCTTTCAGTAGTCCCTCCATACGCCGGCCTCCGAGGTACTCGGACACCTCACTTCCTGCGCAACTGTCAGCCCTCCCTCGTGACGAGGCTGCCGAGGTGGGTCGCCGAGGTGACACTCCTCTACGAGGTGTGCCGGCCACAGCGGAGGCGCTGGATCCCACCTCCCAGTCCTGCTGCTGGCTCCTCCTGAAGTATGCAAAAGATTGAAAATCAATCACCCTAACGCTAATTACCAACGACTAAAAATATCTACATTAATTTAACCCTCAACCCTTAAAGCGCTGAATTATTTGTGTATAAACCATGGAGACCAGATGGGGTTTTTTCAATTTGAAATCAGCATAAATGTCTGATTTATCTCTTTTTGATTTGAATACCTATGTTATGGGTCTACGGCCATTATAAATATTTCTACTCCTACAGCGCGGGGATCGACTTTAGACGTCAGAATCTGACGTCTATAGACGTCAGATTCTTACGTATAAAGTCGATCCCCGCGCTGTAAGGGTTAAGGCTCTGAAATACTTATAAACCATACATATAAACCAAGTAGATCAAAGGGGTTTTCACCGTTTTATATCATCAGAAATGTCTTAGTTTGAATATCATGTTATGTGTCTACGATTATTAAAAATACTTCACTCTTTCAGTGCGGGGATTGATTTTAGACATCAGAATCTGACGTTTATAGACGTCAGATTCTGACGTCCAAAGTCAATCCTGCACTGAAAGAGTTAAAATAGCAAAACAGAATATTCGTAGAATTCTACCAGCCTGTCACATGACAATATCAGCTCACCACCGTCGTCATTCAGTTGTTATTGAAATTACGGGGCCGCTAATTTTTGTGTCAGTTTTTTTTTAAAACATGCTTAAAAACTGATATATACAGTCCTAGTATCACAACGGTTAATATGCTCCCTGCTTCCACAATACATTAACTCTTTAAGCGCTAAGTGTGACCACAGTTTTTAATCTGTTTTATTAGCAGGATTAATCACAGGATTAATCACAGTCCTGCAGCCATTTCGGCGCATAGAACTCATCGTACGCATGGCCATCTCTGTCCTACCAGGTAATCATTAACACCTGAGTCAAGTGATACATGTGAGGTTAAAATGCATTGCACAAGGACACTACATCGAAACAATGTCCCAATATCCCTAAATATCAGTAATTTTCACCCACTTGAAATTGTGGGTCGAGGTAGCGAGACACAATTTCAAGTGAGTGAAAAATTAAATTAAAGTTGGTAGGTCCTACATCGTAAACACAATGTTATTTTAATGTCTGTGATTCTTGCCCGACATTGAAACAACACTGCCTTAACATGTATCATGTTTGGGAGTTTATGTGTACCTTTCTCTGCCCAGTGCTGCCGGCGCCGACGGAGGTCTCATGCTTCCTCTGCCATTCACCAGGTTGACAAGTGGCGCCACCAACTGTCGTGGGGTCTTCTGCATCGTCTGTCTGACCTTGTTACTGATGTTTTTATCTCGCTTCCGGTTTGTGGAGGACAGGAAGGCGTCAGAAACACGGTAGTGTCGCTTCTGACCCACAGTTGGCGTGGTGGTCGCTGTAGGGGCGAGAGAAGCATCTGCGGGTATCTAAAATAAAAATAATATTTTTTATAAGAATAATTTAGGCACATAGTCGCATGAAATATACATTGAATCATTATTTTTTATTAGCACATTACACATCACCTTGTAAACATGTTGAAGTTAAAATGTGACATTAATCAGCAAGATTTCTGAATTGTTGACCTTCACCTTGTCAATAATTTTCACCCACTTGAAGATGTGAATCGCGTCAGCGAGACACAACTTCAAATGGGTAAAAATTACAAATTGCTAATTTGGCGTTTAAATCGTTTAATGCGTTTAAATCGTTTAATGCGATTAAAAGCGTCACTTGCACTAAGATATGAATGAGTACATTACATTAAAACAATTAAACACCAAAACATAGTAGCGTTCCTTTGTGGTGAAAATGTGTGCATGCCAAAATATGACAGGCACACCTTTTCATCACAAAGTAATCGGCTCACTTGTGGTTCGTCAAACATGGATGATATTTGTATGGTCTGAGGCTGCATCTGTGGAGCTAGTCTGGGTACGCAGCTTTTGGGTCTGAGGGGCAGTAGCTCGGCTGTAGGGGGGTTGGGGTAGGGGTCCGGCCTCTGGCTCTGTGAGTTCACAGTCTTCTGGTGATGATACAGGCAACTCTTCTCTGGGTGTGCCCCACTCTGCTGATTCAGCAAAAATCGAGGTGCCCTGAAAATATATGTATATTTTGAATGTAGCTAATTCAACAGCTCAATATGGTTTATATATTTTCTGGATTTGGAATTTTTACCTTTTTATTCAATTTCACATGTGAATGTTATTGGCTTATATTTTCCAAGGTTTGCTTTTTACCATTGTTGACCGTTTTGAAAGTAATTTTCCTTCACTTCAAGCTTGAAATAGCGTCAGCAATTCAAGTTTAAAGTGAAGGAAAATTGCATAATAGTTCACGATCAGCAATGAAAGGGAATGAGGATAAAAAAATATGCACAATACTAATTAGTGGTATACCTACCAGTATAGCAGTAGAGGTTCTACTATTTTATTTTGAATATCTGTGAGTTTGGACACGGTCCACTGTGATGGCTCCACTAAGCCTAGGTCACGTTTGATTGTCGGGTCCAGTTCATGCAGACTCCCTGTTTTCTGGTATTTGTCTCTCATTCCGCTTAAATACCTGCATGAATAAAACACAACTGATAGCGGAGTGCCCCAGGAGAGAAACAAATAAAGAGTGACATTTAGTCGAATTGGAATATACACCATTGGCTGTCTATGTTCAAATTATAGCTTGTACTAAGGTGGAAAGAAGAGTCCATATTTTTATCTAGTTTTGCCGATGACTGTTTGGATTGTCTACCATGTGTACTGCGACCGCCATATGTATGTATATATATATATTAATAAACCATGTTCGTATTACTGTATCTGCATTTAAATAAAACAATTAAATGTAATTTAATTTATTTATATCCTGAAAGAAAGTGGCCCTCTCGCATGAACTGTCATTGAGTATACAATGAAGGTATGAAAACGATATTATACACAGATACATTTTGCACTCTTCAGATGAATTTATTGTGGTCACAGCTCAACCACGCAAAGTGAAGCTGAAGAATGAAAAAAACTGTCTGTCAGTCAAAATCAGTAAAACGCTTCTTAATGTCAAACAGTGTAAATAATAACATTATCATATGTTTATTTCAACATAATAATATGGTAGAAATATATTAAACTCAGGGGTTTATAGACGAAGGGTCTTTTTGAATTTATGAATAAAATGTGTGGTACCGCTTTCATACCTTCATTGTACACTTTATGCGAGTGGCGCCAACTGTTCGTGAACACACGCCGAGGTAGCACTCGCCTTCTAGACCAGGCCATTCAACAGGTGCTACTCACGGTTTGAACAGTCCCAGCAAACACGAAACGTTGAAGCAATGCTGGTTTGAAGTGGGCCCATGGTCTACAACGCTGGCCCAAAGTCTCGTGTTTGCTGGGCCGGTACTGTGATCCCATGTTTTAAAATAAAAGCTGTATTTTCACCAATATTGCTCTTGTGGAGCCTGTGTATCGTATTGTGTAAAAAAATAGTTGGGAAAACCCTATTAGGCTTCTATATGTGTGTTGATTATAATACTATAAATATATATTATTCAAAAATAATAAGATTTTAATTAAGAAAAACGATTGCTGAAGACCTCTATATTCTTTCTGGATTGCACTTTTAGTTACAGTTTTGCAATTTAGTACCATATTTCTCTCACTACATTTGGAGCAGGCACTGATGTATCAAATGCCAGCTCGATATGAACTAAAACTACCCTACTCTCACGTTTGAAAACTAGACCTCGTTTAATGTGTAATTTCTACTTTATTTCGAAACCACACACAGAACAATTTAGTAAGGTGATTCAATAGTTTTATTGTGAAATAGAGAGATAACTCACAGTGATATTGTTTCTTTGTCCGTTATCTTCTTCACTTTTTCTATGTCCAGCCAAAGACACCAGTTCTTCTCGCCTGTCGTGCCCTCCAGGAACTTGGAAAAGGCATGCACTCCACGCTTTTTCTTCAAAGATAATTTCTTGATGGGTTTATTCTTGCGGAAGAATGTGTCTCTTTCGTTGTCGTAGTCGTCATCACTGTTGAGTAGAGAGTCTTCATCACTGTCCTTATCCTTCTCATCATCTAACCTTACACTTCTATTTAGATCATTTAGTGACTTGACCATTTCATGTTTAGGATTGTCGAGGGCAATTCCCTTATCATCGCCCAAGTTACATTCCTGTTCTGATTGTTTGTCTTCTGGAAACAGTTGTTTAACTTGAGGATGTCCATCTACATCGAGTGGTTTCTCACCTGTATCCTCTGAGCCTGCCGTCTTCGACGCCCTCACCTCCATCATCTCTTGAAGGTCAGTATCCTCTATGGAGCCACCAGTTTTGTTCCCAATGCATTCACTAGACGGAGCCTCCTGCTCATCAGCTGCAGGGATAGGAGTAGCGTACACTATACCCCGCCTCGTCCTGGACCCGTCCTCCTCCATTGGTTCCTCTGCCACCTGACAGATGTCACCCAGGAGAGGTCGTGACCTTTTTGTGACGTCATCTTCCTGCACCACGTCTTCTGATACCTCCAGCAGCTCATTGTGCTCTGTGGGTCCCACACTCCAGTACCCGCTGTCCGCCACCGTGCTGGTGCCGCTCATGGGTCGTGAGCTGAGGGGCCGTGAGCTAAGGGGTCGTGAGCGGGTCCTGCTCGCTGAGCTCACAGAGCTGGTGGGTCTGGTGGTGCTGGTCTGGGTGGTGTCAGTACTGCCCACCATGGTGACCTGAGCCACCCAAGCCTCAGTGTCTGTGGTACCAGTCTCACCCATACACACAAACAGATCCTTCATCAGCCCCTGAACAACAGTGGGAAATAAAATTTATCATGTGTGACCCAGCAAATAAGATACTTCGACCCAATGTTGTCTTATTGCTAGGCCAGCGTCAGAGACAGTGGTGCAACATTAAAACAACATTGTGTCATACAATACACACAAACAAGTTTTTCACTAGCCCTTGGACAACAGTGGAAAAACATAGCATCGAATCTATCTTTTATCATGTGTGACCCAGTAAATAAGATACTTTTACCCAATCTTGTTTTAATGCTGGACCAGCATCGAAGACGCTGGTTCAACGTTAAAACAACATTGGCTCAGTTGGTCTATTATACATATAGGCCTATGTTTTCACCAAGATTCAAACCAGCTGAACAACAGTGAAGAAGAAAATGATCAAATCTATCTTTTATCAAGTATGACCCAGCAAATAACATACGTTGACACAATGTTGTTTTAATGTTGGGCCAGCGTCGGAGACGATAGTCTAACATTAAAACAACATTGATTAAATGTCTCATGCTTATTGGGAAAGACCTCTATACTGGTACATAAAGGCCTATTTTATCAACAAGATTCAAACTACCTGAACAACAGTGAAAAATAATATTATGCAAATAAATTCACTGTTGTTGTATACCTGAACAGCACTGGTGTCAATGGAGTAAATCATTAAACATAAATGCAATTTTACTAGCAAGTATTTATAAGCCTACACTCTAAAAACGAAAAGGTTCTTGAAGATGCTTCCCAATAATAATAGAGATATGTTTCACATTCATACGTGGTATGTATGTGAATCATGTCTCTATTACCAGACCTATGTTGAAAATAACCTATAAGAAAGCTTTGGTTTCTCTCAAGAGTGAGCGTTTTTAACAATTTTAAAATAAAATAAGATAACATTGAAATCGATTAAATATATTGTAGGAGAAGTTCAATTGATCAAATAATTTATTTGGAAAAAAACGTTAGTTTTTTAGAAATACATCTTTTCGTTACTTGAAGCTAGAAATCACATTCGCAACTGAACAAAAGTAACTGACAATTAAAACCACAAGGTTAAAATATACAATACAACACACTACAACCACCACCATGAGAAAAGGGTATTTTCATGTGAATAAAAACAGTTCCCACATAAATTATGCAAAGCAGCTAAGAACCTTCAATAAATTCCAACAGTGTATAGGAATATATTTCGAGTCACCAATGGTCAGAGAAATCAATAAATAAATCACTGCGCGAAATATTAGCAAAATTATTGTTTGTTTTGTAAAATACTGTGAATCCAACATGTAAAAGTTCACAGTAAATAATTTGCAAAACATATTACTTTGATCTTCTACAATTTTTTATAATTACCTTATTATTCACTGTCAATCTCTGTCTAGCTTACCTGCTTCTGCGCATGTTGCTTCTTTTTCTCTTCCGTTTCCTCAGATTTAACTTCCGGTTCCACCTGTTTGACGCGCACCTTATTGTTAACTGTCATGGAGATGAACTGGTCTGGTCTGTCGCTTAGTGACGCCTGTGACAGTAGCTTTGCTAGTCTGTATCTATGGTAACAGTCTGATTCTAGGAAGGCTGGCAGACGCTCAGCTTTAATCCACTGTATGCCTTGCTCCTTGTTCAGAGTCTGCAGAATAAAACCAAACATTTATGAAGGTATTGACCCCTCGCCTGCTAATCGCGACAAAAATCGTCTTAATCGATTTTATAAGCCGATTCATTCACTGTGATTGAGAATGAAATGTCTGTTTAAACGTCAAACTTTGTAAATGCTTGGTCTCAGATTGAACAAATATGAACAATTTTCATCCATTTGAAGTTGTGAATCGCGGTAGCGAGACACAACCTCAAGTGGTTAAAAAATTAAATATTTTTTCTCAGAAGGATATGGGTTAATATGGCACATAACGTCATGAACCATTACAACGCTGACATATTCTTGTATAATCCATGGAGACCAAAGGGTTTTTCTCAAATTTAAATCATCATAAATGTCTTAGTTACCTCTTTCCGCTTCATTTGAATACCTATGTTATGGGTATACGGCCATTATAAATATTTTATTCTTCCAGTGCGGGTGTCGACTTCAGACGTCAGATTCTGACATCTGAAGTCGGTCCCCGCGCTGTAAGGGTTAAAATGAAGCAATAATAAATTATGCTTGCCAAATGCATAACTTCACGAAAATACACAACATAATTCCACCAAAGTTTTAGGATGTTGTACATTTTTAAAAAATAGCTAGCGATTTTACAGAGCAAACCTTCTGTATGATTGTATATAATATATATATCTTCTTAATGACAAATAAGTCAAAAATGATAATAAAATATGATACTAAAATAACATACTATGATAAGATTTTTCACACAAAAATAGACAATAACGAAGGAGATAGTGATCTTGATGATTTCCACTCACTGGGGTGGGAATTTCGGTTAATTCCTTTGAAACTGGCAATTGAGTGAGCAGTGCCATCCTGTCATTAATGTGGACTACAACTGTCAATTGAGCAGTGCCAGTTTCAAATGATGAATGAAAAATATCATTGAGTATTAGGCAGCATTTATAACGCTCTTTACCTGGACATCGAAACTTGTGTTGATTTCCTTCTCTTCCTCCTGGGGCGGCTCTTCCATGGGTACCAAAGGGATATCACTGTAACTATGGTTACGTACAGCCCTGTAGATCCGTCGGCGCCGTCGCCCTGATCGCACGGCAGCCTTGATCTCCTTGGCCAGCTTTGTACGCTCATTGTTGACCACCTCAAACCCGCCAGTCTCCTTGTTGAAACACACCGGCTCGGGAAATGTCTGCAAAAAACATACAGTATGTGGGTGTTAGCTGCAGAGAACAAAGTGGGTTTTTGAAATCATCATAAATGTCTTAGTTAGCTCTTTTTGATTCATTTGAATACCTATGTTATGGGTCTACCGCCCTCATAAATATTTAAATTCTTTCAGTGCAAGGATCGTCTTTATACGTAAGATTCTGACGTCCACAGACGTCAGATTCTGACGTATAAAGACAATCCCCGCACTGAAAGGGTTAATGTCGGTTCACACTAGATTGTATCATTCTCGCGAATTATTTGCTTTCGAATTTCTTTGTGCGAATTACATTCATATAAAAATGAAGAAATCGCTAGCGAATGATATGTGTCAATAATTATGCACAAACTCAACGAACAATTCCCGAAAAATAAAAATAGATTACCTGTCGTACACCTAAGTTTTCTCCGCCGGGTCACACGCATAATGTGGAGAAGGTATGTGGGCCATAATAATGGGAAATGAGTCAGGTTAATTGAAATTTAAATACCCATTGGCCTCTGCTTGTACAAAATATGTAGTTGATTCATCGATGGCAAGGTGGTTTGCACAAACATCATATACATGCATCTTCTGTTCTTGTAGTATACTAGATGTATGGGGTTTTCAGACAAACGAATGATTCGCACAAATCAGTCACTCTAATGTGAGCGGATTTTTTACTCTTCTAATCCAAGCGTTTACTTCGTATTTTCATTCATATATATTATACATGCATTTTTTTTTGCATAAAATGATTAGTGTTGACACTGTTTGATGAGAAATGAACAATATACATTTTTCAAGACACAACTTTGCCGGCCAAAAAATGAATCTCATAATCTAGGGCTCTAACGATCATGACTTACCCTATGCTCCGATAATATCGATGATTATTATATGCCAATGTTTTATTTGGACTCATTCGACGGTGTTACATGTATTGAAAAACAGCATGCATTTTTTAATTTAAAACTCACGAAGAGTGCCATAATTATTATGCATACTTACTGGCAGTGATAAGTAGGAGTTAAAATACTCTATGAACAGATCATCAGTGGCGAGTAGGTCTTCCTGTAACAAAGAAAAAAGGTGTATAAGTTAAAAATTTAATTCATTTATTTAAAAATTAAAAGTATGATTCGATTGGATATAAAAACAATAACGGATTAAATTTATAAAAGTTACTATCAAATCCTTTCAAAGGATTATATTGGTAAAATCCAACCCCAAATGTTAAAACGTTAGCCCTGTAAGATTATTTATATGTGACTGTAATATACATTATAGTATCTTGTTGACTCTGTATACTACAATACAATATAAAAACGTGGTAATAAAAAGTTTTGATTTGCAGAATGCAGAGTTCCACTGGGAATCACAACACTGTATCAACATGACCAGTGGGATACACTATATTCCTACAAAAACTAAGAACTTGAAGTTAACAAAACGTAATGTGTTATGTTGTACAACATAAACAAGAAGAATAGATTGTAAATGCTCTGCCATTGTCGTGTAGTTTTATAAGTGGCTATGCGTGTGGTTATAAGCCTTGTATTACGATCATAAGGGCTTCAAAAGCCACCTGTATAGATCATACAGTAGACTGTATCATATAGGTCCACTAGGTCGATATTAAACATATATGAGTGATCAACCAGGTATGATTAATATACTATATAAAGCAGGACTGTTGTATTGTAGCAACAATATGTCGTGTCAATCACTTATGTGAAGTTTAATAACATTTATGGACCAAAAAATATTACAATATTTCCTTTCACAAAATAACCAAAATATGTTTTTATATCGTATACATCATTTAGATACGTAATCTGGAAATAACATCAGAAGCACACCAATGGTCTATAATTTCTCTTTTTGGTCTTCATAGGTCGTTCATATTCAAACTTAAGTAAATATTTTTCACTGAATTACTAAAATATTGTGCAATACAACATAATATTATATTAACCAATTAACAGTCATTTTAGTCATCTTAGTTATTTTAACAGTCACATATTTCAAGGTGCTTGTCGCACCGCGATTCACAACGTGGAAATGTGTACATATTACTCATATTATTATTTATAAAAGTTTACCATGCCTGATGATTGAGAAGATATTTCACTTCCCAAAGCCAAGAGGCCGTAGCTGTTTCCTTTGCAAGTAAGCACCTACGGCCTCTTGGCTTTGCAGAGTAGAACATTGCTGTACAAATACAAATGCTTAACCATGGAGACCAAAGGGTTTTTTCAATTTGAAATCATCATAAATGTCTTAGTTAGCTCTTTACGTTTCATTTGAATACCTATTTTATGGGTCTACGGCCATTATAAATATGTTTACTCTTACAGCGCAGGGAGCGACTTTAGTCGTCAGTATCTGACGTCTACAGAATCAGGAAGAGCTATCTAAGTCATTTATGATCATTTAAAAAAAAAAGGTTTTTACAAAAAGAATTCAGCGCCTTAAAGGTTAAGACCACTATATATAACAATAGCGTATTTGGAGGGCAATGTGTATTATGTGGTTATCATGATTCTAGGGAATCCAATTTGATCACACCTCTTCATGATTGATATCATGCACTAAGAAAAAACTCATTTAGTGTGAGCCATTTGTCTTGAAGACCCTTTCTATACCGAAGCAAAATCAGAGTCAAATTCATACCATATTATTTTTTTTCAATCCTGGTCCTATCGCGAAGTTCATGTTTCAGCTAAAATAACTATTACAGAATGAAGTCTGGATAGGTTTGTAAACTAAATCATATACTGTAGCTTTCGCATTCCATAGAAAAGAGTGCCGATGTCAAGTAGTGTTATTTGTTACGTGACATAACACTTATATACTTAGAGATAACACGTAGAGTGTGAGATATAGATTGAGAGTCTGTGTCCCGGCAACCAAGATACTACACCCCTATGCTGGCTGAATGTTGGCCTAACGTCGCAGAGGGTGGCCCAATATTAACCCTTAAGGCAATACATTATAAAATTTAAGTTTTCACACACTTAGTGTTGTTTCTCGCTAGCGCGACCCACAACACCAAGTCGGTGAAAATTACTTGTTTAAATTGAGACAAAACATTTGCAAATGTTCAAGCACTCATTTCCCATTTTACTGTGACTGAACCTACTAATAAAACAGACTAAAATGAATATAGATTTAGAGGGTTAAATCAGCAGAGGTCAACGTATCGTATATCGTATTAATTTTAAGCGCTGAAATATTTTTTGTATGACCCAAGAGACAGAAGTGTATTTTTCAATTTGAAATCATCATAAATGTTTTATTCAGCTATTTCCGCTTCATTTAAATATCTATGTTATGGGTCTACGGCCATTAGAAATATGTTTACTCTTACAGTGCGGGGATCGACCTTAGACGTCAGATTCTGACGTCTAAGGTCGATCACCGCGCTGTAAGGGTTAAGGGCATCTATTTAAGTTCCATTGTCGCACTTATGCACCGTTTAAACATCAAGATTTGTAAATGTTTGGTTTCAAATTAAACAAATATGAGTAATTTTGAGCCACTTGAAGTTGTGGGTCGCGGTAGTGAGACACAGCTTCAAGTAGGTAAAATTTAAAAAAAAATCAATTAAGCGTTTCAAGGGTTAAATAAAATGCATCGAATACAAAATGATAAACTCATTTAAAAATACATCCCACGTTTCAATTCATATATTCCACATGAGTATTTTATATATTATTCATTCACCATGTGACGTGAATTCAAACCTGAAAGTGAGAAAAGGAGATGAAAAAATGAGATGAATTAACAATTTATACGGGTATTACACTAATTTAAGGGCATACCTATAATAGTAGCTTATATTTACTTCCCACCAAATGTCACATGGGAATGAAATGTTAGCAGTCTTGGGTGTTCATTACAAAATCAATCCTATATTCTTAAGCCAGTTTTTGTGTTACTAATAAAGGGGCCAGTCCATCAATCAGCCTGTTTGCCCTGTGCTGAGTGAGTGAAGAAAGCTTTTATCAGTGAATAGCCTCTATCCAGACACTTATGCCTCTTAACTACTTTACCAGGACAATCAATAAAACAGGTCGATAACTCAAAGGTATTAACCAAGGAATTGACATATGCGGGTCAATTAGCAATGATAAATATGCTTTTTGATGAAATCGTAAGGATATCTCAACCGTTATTACGTTTCACTATAACTGATTAATTTGGTTTGCACCCTTAAGCATGTTTTTCAAATAATTATTACTATTCACCCTTATAGCGCGGGGACCGACTTTAGTCGTCATAATATGACGTCTGTGAATAATTTTCACCCACTTAAAGTTGTGTCTCGCTGACGCGATCCACAACTTCAAGTGAGTGAAAATGATTCAGAGACGTCTCAAGTGGATCCCAGCACTGTAAGAGTAAGCATATTTCTATTGACCGTAGGCCCATAGGTATTAAAATCAATCGGAAAGAGCTAATTAAGATGTTTATGACTGTTTCAAATTGAAAAAAAACGTTTGGTCTCCATGGTTTATACAAAAATATTTCAGCGTTGTAAGGTGGATGTTTTTAATGCTTATTACTATTAACATTTGTCCTGCTGAAACCGTATATATATATATATACGGTTTCGGCCCGGCCCCGATGGCTCATTCGTAGCGACTGGGGCTTGTAACCTGGAGGTACCAGGAAAATAACATCATATTAGCATAAAAGTAGTAAAAAACCATCTGAAAAGCGTAGAAACTTATAACACAACTTCAAGTAGAGCATGTTTTTAAAGTATGCAACTTAATAATAATATCATTATTTTAGGTTTATAAAGTCTTCAAAATTGATATATTATACATAATGTTTGTTTCCCGCGCTAGAATCATAGATAAATAACTACAAATTTGTATAAAAGGAGCAAAAAACCCTCTGGAAAGCGTGGAAACTTAAAAACAACTACAAGTAGAGCATTTTTTAAAAGCACGCAACTTTATAATAGTATCATTAATTTAATTTTATAAAGTCTTTACAATGTCAACGTTGTAGATATATGCTTGACTGCGGAGCAAATAGAAGGTGACCAGGGTGCCCTGAGCCACCACACAAGTTTAGTTAATTATGCACTCTACTGATAATAGGTCCAAGTACCATATAATATCATAATAATACAGTAAAACAATATTTTATTAGGAGTATTTATAAAAACTATAATACAACTATGTGGTATTAAATTGAGCCCTCGACGCGTACATAACGTTAGTCCCTTTAGAATAAAAGTACGTTGATTAGTCTGAATTGCAACTGCAGGCGTCAGCTCGCATAGCCGTTCATCAGCTGTTTCAGATTCGATACACTCAGGTCTAAACCTTAAGTGGGTAAATAATAAATAACCACTAATATTGGGAAAACACGGAATTATGTACAACTATTATATTGTTTTACAAAAAAATTGACATTATTCATACCTTATCATTTATATAATTGCCCGACAAGAAAGCTCAGTGCTGTTTAATTATGGGTAGGCCTATATGTACCTGGCATGTGTTGGCAAAGTTGAAAGCTATCAGTTGCGTCAACTGAACCTGAATATTGATTATTACTATAATATGATCCTATCAGTTGATTCATTAGTACTACCTGCTAGAGTAATGTACGGGTATTTGCTATATCTATTGTCCCCATGAGAACAGATATTGTCCAATATACACCACCTCTACTTTATTCTGTTGGTCCAGAATATAACTCTTTGTTATGGTTATTGCTTGTCTAGCTGTAAATGACGGTTATTTGTTCATCTGACTGTGAAGCCACGTTAAGGGCACATGCATATTTATAATTTTATTTTATTTATTAGACTTTCTAATTTAAACATGTTAATAACACACACGCAACTAATAGGAGACGTTGACTCAATGTTGGGTTAATGCAGGACCAGAGTCAAAGACGGTGGGTCGACATTAAACCAACATTTGGTAAATTATGTCTTGTGTTTGCTGGGCAAGTATGCGATACCAGCCACATATCCTACACATCAGTGACAAGGGAGCACTGGGAAACATATTGAATTGGAATTATTGTGTCACGCATACAGCTCCTCAAAACCTCAGGAATTATGCAGAGCCTCAACATTATCTTTTTCTAATTGTGTATTGTCTATTGTATTGTGTATTGTCTAATCTACATGGATGTTTTTGGGCGCCATTTTAGAAATCGATGTCAGCCTCTCTGGTGACATTAGGTAGAATATATACGATGATGCCAGCAAGTTAGTTTGTTTGTAACAAAGAGATGCCATGGGTTGAAACGATAGGCTGTACTGGCTGGCCAACTATGACTTAGGTGTTACCAGCAAGCAAATTGTGTTTATGACATGTTGGTACCGCCGACATGTACACACTTGTAACCATAGCGCACCGTCTACGCCAACGTCTACGTATCATCTGCGTCTAGGCGTTGGAAAATTACCATTTTTACGTTGTTTACAAGATCGCGTATATAAGCCTAGTTTTTTTACTTATTTTTCTGCACCAATTTTGAAACCGTTTTCTGAAATAAATAATTTATGTATTTACGACGGAAAATGTTTAACTCTGAATTTACACTAAGTTAGTATACCTGTTGTTCGTCCCCTTTATATAAACCTGAAGGAAACTTGTATGGGAAAAATAGCGAGATAATGATTGACGAAATGTCATTTGGGGATAGTAATCAGGTAATATGAAAAATGTCATTCATCACACTACACTATAGAGACCCAGTGTATTCAATTGCTTGCGACTTATTAGCATATTAGTAGGTGAACTCAAAAGGGGAATCGCTCTAATGCAAATAACCGCATGGCAATCAATAAATAGTTCTGTGTTGGTTTCACTGGAAAGGTGACGATCTCAAGTGGTGTTGACATGTTGACCATATAGCATGGAATGATTGAATGAATGAATGAATGAATGAATGAATAAATGAATGAATGAATGAATGAATGAATGAATGAATGAATGAATGAATGAATGAATGAATGAATGAATGAATGAATGAATGAATAAATAAATGAATGAATGAATGAATGAATGAATGAATGAATGAATGAATGAATGAATGAATGAATGAATGAATGAATGAATGAATGAATGAATGAATGAATGAATGAATGAATGAATGAATGAATGAATGAATGAATGAATGAATGAATGAATGAATGAATGAATGAATGAATGAATGAATGAATGAAGGAAGAGTTGAAGGAATGAAGGAAAAACTGGGCATGAGGATGTTGAGGTGAATCAGATGACACTGCCCTCCAGACACAGGATTACAAAATTCAAGCCCTGACGGTCAACCCTGAACCAGTCATTGTAATATTGGAAAATGATCAAATCGAGACAGGAATGTGGTTTAGATACATAAGTATTTACGTTCATTTAAAGGTGGAATCTTTAATGTAATATACAGGTTCATCGGTCATTTGCGATGTCATATAAAACAATTTCGTCATTTTCAAATACAAGATTTGGCTTTTCTCGTTGTCACTTCTCATTGTCTTTATTGTATAAAATATTTTGTTTTATATTGAAACGTATTTGTGTAAATCAATTATATTATATGATTATACTATACTCCCATGCTACCGTATCAACATGCACAATGTCAACCGCAGAGGGACTTGAACCCAAAACCCCCAGGTGGGGAGTCAACCACACTATCAAGGAGTCTACGTTTTTAATCAGATTACAAAGTCATTTTTAGACTGTTGCTGGATTAGCTAAAAGTTTGTGCATTGATTATCATGAATATAGGGAATTTATTTTAGTTGAATAAGAAATAAAAGTGAACCGTTTTTGTAATGATGTGACAGTCATTGGCAGCTACTTTGTCTGTGTAAAAGACTGACACACTACTCTTAAGTGACAGAAGTCACACATTGACCAGATGTTGGATCAATGTTGGTCGAGCGTCTGCGACGCTGACCCGACATTGATCCAACATCGGGTCAATATTTTTGTTCGTTGTGATATATCAGCGGCATGTAGAAACAGGAGATGAAACCTTTTAGAATAACTGGATTGATTGTGTGAGTGTTACAAGGTGTACCATCAGGGTGTATCAGGCAGAGCACTTCACTTAGCTACATAAGTCTGACAGAGATAATAGGCAGAGTGTGGATCCATGTGATCCAGAAAATACACTCCACTTTAATGAAAAGGTAATAATCTTTCACGTTGACCAGCTGTCACTAACTAGTGAAAATCACAGCCACAGGACGTTTATTATGTACCAGTGAATGTGTGCTATTCTTCAGGAGGAATGCTGTATGTTAGTCAAGAATATATATTTATATGTATGCATGGTATATGCATACTATCAGAAATGCATAATACAGTTATGAATTTCTAATACTACGATATAATATAAGCTTAATTTAGAAAAAACACACTCACAATATGAAGGCAAGTAATAAATATCTTCTAAACAATTACTGTATGTTGGTCAAGAATATGGTTGCAAATGCATAATAAGAACACCCAATAGAAACATCTTGCTGACATTGACTTTAAAATATTATATAAGCAACAGCGAATTCACTTTTCAGAGGATAACCACTTGAAACCTACGTACTATTAGAAATGCTTTAATTGTATTATGCATTTCTGGTATTATGTACATGTAAATGTACGTGACGTAACTGCTTATATTATGTACACTGTATGTTAATATGTACTCTATACTATATAACTCATAAATCATGAGGACTGAATTTGAAAAACAACTTGAAAATTGGTCACAGTCAACTAAGGGAGTTCAGATTAACTTTTTTTTTGCAATCGTAGGCAAAACCAATCCCCGATCACAACATTCTGATCTATGCCAGACAAACCTCCGTCTGTGAGTTTAGGAAACATGATATCGTTTACTTTTGTAAGTCAATAAAGCTTAGGCAAATACTTAAGTGGAAATCTGCCAGACAAGTTTATTCAGGAATATTCACGGATCTCTTGTGATCGATCCGATAAGCTGTAGAATGTCAGCCAGGATTTACTGTTAATTTCAATCTAAACTGTTGTTAAATTTTTAAGCTTTAAATAAAAATCTTAAATTGTCTATCTTCTTAAGAACTTTGTATCATGAACTCGACTCATTTTGTTTTGGAAACTAATCTAATAGAATCCTGATTATTAAGTGTGGAACGTATAATTGATGGACTGTTAAAAGCAAAATAATGTTTTTTTTAATACTTATTACAAAGTATTCTCTATTTATTACAAACCTTTTTTATTGCATAAAACAGTGGTTTTGATAAATGCAATACTTGGAATATTGTACTTTTGAAATGGCGTAATCCGTTATTAAAAAAGAATCATGCCATATTAGATTCGTGATTCAGTAGGAGTTATGGTATTATGACTTTCCATATACATATAATATATTCAATTCAAAATAAAATAGTCAAACGCATAATAGTTTCCTGGTCTGAAGTATCAGGTAAGTAACTCATGTGACAATAAGCATGATACGGTAGACCAACATATACTATGTTTTTCTTTGGCGACCATCTTCAAGTTTGCCTGCCCACAAGATTAAAAGTCAAATTAGAATTTGTCGGTATCAAATGTTTTTAAATAATTTGGGCTACTTTTTTTTATAGTCAACTAACAAGACTATTTTTCATAAATTAAATAACGAAAGCCAACATATCATTTTTTTTGTAAAATATTGATCAATTTTTCTACGTAGTATTATTTACGTGGTAAAACTATATTATTTTTCATAAATAAAAAACGGCGGCCATCTTGGATTTGTAGTTAAAATTATCTTAAAAAAAATTGAAATTATTTTCACGACTTCAAATCACATAGAAGCCATAAACATGATACATTTCACATACCTATGTGGTAAATCAATGGAAATCCAATTTGTTTATTATATTTTGGAGGTCGTTTTGACTTTTGGGCTCTCAAAAATTTATCCCACACTTTTGCTAGAGGCATAGGAGCTATTTTTCATCATTTGTTATAGAATGCCAGTGAGCATGGTGAGTCATACGCCAACGTCCGGAAGCAACGGTCACGAAATTACCAAATATGACCCAACTATAATGTGTACATTACACAGAATAACAATGCAAACTTATTGGTTATTTGCGATTCATGACGAGTAGGCATCGGGGTTCTACCTGATACCATATTGATTCATAGTGTAACAATTCACACCCAGATAAGGTATATCAATCTTTACAGGGCTATAGAGGGTAAGTAACGGATTTAAAATACGAAAATGAAATATAATGAAACATAGAGCACGGGGTAAAGCAAAAGAACGGGTCTAATTTACGTAAATAAAAATTATTATCAGCATCAGCGAAACATTTTTTTTGAAATTTTTTAAAAACACATATTGTCATCTTGGGATAAAATGTGGAATAGTGAAGCAGTAGATGGGACACTTTGATATAATTCAACCCTTTCAAAATTAACCGCCACTATGATCGTTTTTACTTTGTTTTATTAGCCGATCGAATCACTGTTATTGTGAATACAATTTGTATTTAAACCTGAATATTTGCAAAAGTTTGCTTTCAAATTAACCCTCTAACCGCCGGTGCCGCATATATTCGGGTTTTCATTTTTATTAGCACATTATGTACCACCTTTTGAACATGTTACATATAAAATGTGACATAAATGAGCAATATTTGAAAACAGTTGACCTCCATATTGTCAAATCTGAATAATTTTCACTCACTTGACGTTGTGGATCGCGTCAGCGAGACACAATTGCAAGTGGGTGAAAATTCAGATTGAATAATTTGGCGGTTAAAGGGTTAAGCAAATATGAGTCATTTTCAACCACTTGAGGTTGTGGATCGCTGTAGCGAAAATTGTTGAAAATTTAAATAAATTAACTTGATGGGGAAAAGGTTAAATACCAACAAAACGAAAAACGGAAACCCTTATTATCGACCAGGAAATACAGAAGAAACCCTTCCCCAAAAAATATCTTGAAAGGTTTTATACAGTAAGTTTATAAGAATTGATTGAACCAACATAGACTCAATATTCCATAAAATATGGAAACATCAAACCAACATATACTGCCGTGCAAAGCCAAAAGGCAGTATCTGCTCACTTTACAAGTAAGCAGATACTGCCATTTTCCTTCGCAGTTCTTGTTGCTATAGACAAGTAAATTTAGAATACTCCTATACTTACCACAGTCGATGACAGGTCTTTTAGCACAACAGACATGATTATATGTCTGTATTCTCCTCAGACTAGTGCAAAAGATATGTATAGGGTGAGTCCAATAATTAGGAATCCCTGGACTTAGTATCCTAAAATGGCTGGAGAAATGATTCTCTCGGATCCAGGACAGCTCTTTATTGTGTTATCACAAGGGCATTATGACAGAGCCTGTGTTATCCATATGTCAGTCGTAATGTGAAGTCATAAGTGAGTACACTGGTGATAGGTGGGGTATGATGACACGTGCAATGATCAGCTTCCTCTTCTAGTGATATCAGTGTGATACCACAGGGTATAATCACATATCAGTGTGATACCACAGGGTACTATCAGAGCCTGTTATCACAGCGTACTACCACATCACAGTGTGCTATCAAGTGATGACAATATCTCCTCCCACTCCAGATAATAAGATGAGAGCACTTCTCTCTCTTGTCTCTTGTCTTAATGTATTCCTGGCATCAGAGATAATCTGTTATCTTCTATAACGTTTAGGTTGTGTATTGTCTTTTATCAAGATGTTTTTGTGCTGAATTTGTCGTTGCCACACACAGGTTCAACTTTATATCCTAGTATTGGTTGTAGGTCTATATCCCTTCATGACATTATTATTATTATCTAAGTAATGCATCCCTAATAATTTGTAATGTGGAGTTCACGTTCTCACATATGTTCTAAACGAAAATAAATCGGTATTTTTCATTAGGATTATAACACTTCCACATTACTTCTGCTAAATGTATTTAATTTCTATATGCTGACTACGTTACATTACTTTCTCGCGGTCCTTATTTGGCTACGCGCAGTTTTCAATAATTTTCTTCCGTAAATTAGACCAATTTCTTCTTTATTATTCCGCTTACAATCGGTTTGTATCTTCCATTTTTTTCACAATAATCCAGTTGACCGTGTAACGTTCGTCAGCGAAATGACCTAATCCGCGCAGCAGAGTTTATGATCAATCCGTATGACTGTCTGCGTTGACACGCCGGCCTTACCCCCCTCACTATGATCCAGCCGGCCTACCCCCTCTACTCTGATCTGATCCCCCTCTCACTGTGTAATCACGGGCTTTAAGTCGTCACCTGGCAGCCTGTGTCAGCTGTGGGCAATACAGACAGCTGTACTCACCCAAATCCAGGATCAACAATCACCAACCCAGCAACCATGAAACACTGAACCAATGTTGATTTAATGTTGGCCCAGAGTCGGAGATGATGGGCCAACATTAAATCAACATTGATTCAGTGGCTCCTGTTTGCTGGGAATGCTTTTCAAAGCTGGGCCAGCATCGGATAAACGTTTTATGTTTCCATGGATCGGTGTGAGTTTATGGGAGTAGGTCGGGTTAATGCCGCAGACGCTGCCCAACCTTCAAACAACATCGGGTAGACGTTTTCTGTTGGCATGGATTAGTGTGAGTAGGTGGGAGCAAGCTGGACCAAAATCACAGATTATGGCCCAACCTACAAACAACATTGGGTAGACGCTTCTTGTTGGCATGGATTAGTGTGAGTAGGTGGAAGCAAGCTGGACCAAAATCACAGATTATTGCCCAACCTACAAACAACATTTGGTAGACGCATGGATCAGTGGGGTGGGGAGGGGTGTACGTCAAAACGTCAGTGCTCCCACTATATGGACGTATGTACTGCTGTTCAAAGACAAAAGGCAGGATCTGCTCACTTATGAAGTCAGTAGATAATGCCTTTTGGCTTAGCAGAGTAGTGTAGATAAATCTGACAATACATATATGTATAAAATGTCAACAATAACCCCAGTGTGAATGCGCGGTGGCGGCGGCGGCGGCGGTGGCGAAGCCCTTGGTTACCTCACGCCTCAGTGGCGCCACCCTCTCATGGCGGTGTACACAGGAACAACAGATATTCATAAAACCCTTTGAGCACCGGAGATAAAAACACCCAGCTAAAATACTACCGGTTTTAAATCCTCGTAAAAAACGAGACATCATTTCAGAAATATGTCGTGAGATAAATCCCAAACGTTCTGACAACTGTCAAATATTATTTCCTATCATCTAATTTTGAATTCCCGCTACCGGCAAGGGTCGTTTTAGTCACAAACTGTTATTGTCAGCAGCCATTGGTCAGTAAAAAGTTTGCAATACATGTACTAGGCTATATCAACATATACCTTTTCATTAAACCATATAAATGTTTGATGACTAGACAATTGTTATTGTTCATTTATTTGACGCTGAATTGATGACCTCGTGATATCTGCCGAGTGTTGGTATAGTGATTTATATGTCAGATACAGGTAGCATAATCTGCTTTTTAGTTGGACCTTTGACGGAAAGATCTTAACGTTTCAAATTATAATTTATTTAACACCAATAACGTTTAGTTATAAGCATTCGCGGTGATGATGTACCTATAGATAACCCTATATAACCTACTGCGAAATGTCAGCAAACTTTATTCGCTATCTCTGTAAACACAAAATATTTGTATAACATTTATACAACGTTGGCCCAACGTCTTCGACGTTGGTTCAACATTGTATAAGTGTTATACAAATGTTTTGTGTTTGCTGAGATGAGGTCTGAATAGCTGGCGCCATTCCCACCTCACAATGAATGATATCAAAACAAAACCTCAAACATCAATATTCCGATGAGCTGAATTATTTTCTCATCACTTTTATTTAAACAAATGCCCTGTAGTGCATATATGAGTCTCTAGCAGGTAAAGGGTTAGTACAGGCTTTATACATGTGATCTCTGTCAAGTATTGCGGACTTATTATCAATCCGGAGATATGATCCCATGTATTATGTAACACGCGAGTGACGTGACGTGTATTCACAATATAATACCTGCACTCCAGTTTGACAGACAATATATTTTATTAGCTTAGTCACGGCAACGAAAACAACGATACACATTTTCTAAGCAAAAATAGACATGATAAAACAATGTAGCCCTTGGTTACCTCACGCCTCAGTGGCGCCACATGACCAGTTTCTAAGCAAAAATAGACATGATAAAACAATGTGAAGTATAACGTAGTGTCCAGCTGACGTCAATTATTAACCCTTATCCTGCTGATAACCAATATTGTCGTTTTTAACCCTTTCAATCCTGAATTTAACATAGTCATCTTCATCCACTACAAGCCCCGAATTGCTGCCGCAATTCTCGACTTGTAGTGGATGAAGATGACTTGATGTGGTTTAAAAATTAAAGAAAATTACCACGTATTGGTAAACCAGTTTCATGGAAATTTTCGTTGTAAAACCCTTAGTTCTAGGAAAATTAAGTGTGTTTCCAGGGATATAAAATGATGCTTTAATGCATCGTGGGGGCTTAAAGGGCTAACCTATTTCATTTGCCGATTAAATCACTGTTATTGGTAATGAAATGACTGTTTAAATATCAATATTTGTTAATGTTTGGTCTCAAACTAAACAAATATGAGTAATTTTCAACCACTTGAGGTTGTGGATCGCGGTAGCGAGACACAACCTCAAGTGGTTGAAAATTTAAATAAATTACCTCAGCAGGATACGGGTCAATATGGTGATATAGAGCATGGTGATCATCAGTTCGAGTCCCTATTTCAGCTAAGTACAGTTCGACTCCAGTCGCTGTGGGTTGTGTAGAAGACCTTACATTACACATATTCCAACCGAGAGGAACCTTGTATCACATTTTGTATTGTTCTGATTGGTGAATAAAAATATGTTTATACATTACACATATTCTGACCTGCAAAGACAAACAGCAGTAGCTGCTTTACTATTCAAGTACGCAGTTACAGGAATACTGCTGTTTGAATTTGCTCGATGGTATTTCACTATACCAATCTAAATCTCTTTCTGATTCTGTAGATCTGGTAATATTCGCGAGGTTTTAATTTGAGGACAAATTCGCGAATTCAAGAATCTCGCGAAAATTAATATTATAATAGCGCTACTAAAGAAAAATAAAAATTCGCTCATTCTAAGCTTCGTGAAAAGTCTCGAAATCAGAAATTCGCGAAAATTTGAACACGCGAAAATTACCAGATCTACAGTATTGTACATCGCGTCATTCACTGCGACAAATAAAATCCAGGAGCCGGCACTTGTTTTTCTACTCTTGTCTTAGACCATCTCATCTGTAGAAACAAAAGGACATAGAAATAGGCTACTACTACCCCCAGCCTATTTCTAGGATGTATATACTGAGAGACAGCGGTCAATCTCACTAAATATCTTAAGATTAACGACTGTCTTACCTTTCTCTTATTTCCATCAGAAAAGTTAGGATTTATCTTAATCCTTACCACGCTTAAATATTTTTGTATAAACCATAAAAACCAAAGGGTTTTTTCAATTTGAAATCATCATAAATGTCTTACTCAGCTCTTTCCGCTTCATTTGAATACCTCTGTTATGGGTCTACGACCATTATAAATATTTTAATAAATTACAGTGGTAGAATCGACTTTAGATGTCAGATTCTGACGTATAAAGACGGTCCCCGGGCTGAAAGGTTCAACCATTCTAATGAAAATGAGCGAAAGTTAGGATAATTTCAACCTTAACCCTTAAACCTTAAACCGCTGAATTAATTTGTAAAAAACATCGCGACCAAAGGATTTTTTCAATTTGAAATCATCATAAATTCTTAGTCAGCTCTTTCTGATTCATTTGAATACCTTTGTTATGGGTCAACGACCATTATAAATATTTTAATTCTTGCAGTGCTGAGATTGCCTTTAGTCGTCAGAATTTGACGTCTACAGACGTCAGATTCTGACGACTAAAGTCGATCCCCGCACTGTAAGGGTTAAACCGCAGAATCAAATAATTTAAATTTTAACACCCTTAAAGCGGGTGAAAATTGCTCATATTTGTTTAATTTGGAAACAAATAATTGCACATTTTCACGCATAAACACACATTTAATCACCAATAAATTATCGTGTGGATGTTCATGCATTCTTTGTCTGCTTAGATAGATCAGTTCAGTAATGAGATCACATCGGGCTTTGATGTAATCGGGTAATACCAGTTTATATTTGTATTTAAACTTTCACCACTTTACAGGGATAATAAGCGGTGTGTGAATCCATATGATCCTGGAAAGTTATTGAAAGACGGTTATCTTAGTTATCTAATCCAAAATTAAATAAGCTTTCACATTGATTCGCTATTGATAACCGTTGAGATCCATAGAAAAATGTGGTTCAATGTGGCAGCCATAATTTAATTTAATTTTATGCTATTTTTTAAGCTGGATCATCAGGAAAAGCGATGCCACCAAACTGTAAAATTATTGTATGTTGCTGAATAACATACATATATATATGTATACATATATGATTGACAAGTCGTATTTTTAACATTTAATAAATGGATTTATTGAGTGACGCAGGGTCTATTTATTTAATTTATATCGGCACTGAGTGATCAAAGCGTCATATGCACTATAGTGAACCTTGCGATCATTTTCTTCTCCACGGTAAGATATTTAATTACAATGCCTTCCTGTACACCGTTCGTCGCGGCTCACAGATTGCATTACTAGGATGAACGTTCATAATCCCGGTCGCATTCTACAAATCCAATAATCTCCCAGAAGTAGGCTTTGATAGATAATCTACTTTCAGGGGCCAGAGGGCATACGCTATATATTATACAGCGCTAGGCATCACAGCACCGGCTCAATTCTGTGCCAGCATCATACCCAGAATTGAAGCAATGCTGGGAGAATATTCCGTGTTGGCTGAGATGATTGCTAGAGACACATATAATAATGTGCAGAAATATAGTTCACATATTTAGTTTAGTAGATTTAGTTTAACACCCTTTCACTGCTAAACACGACTAAAGTCGTTTAATCCGTTTTAATTGTTTAGTCTCAAATTTTCACCCACTTGAAGTTGTGGATCGGAGTAGCGAAACACAACTTCAACGGGTAAAAATTTAAATTATATAATTTAGCCGATATTTACCCCGATATTTAACCCGGTGCCGTATATATTCGGGTTTTCATTTTTTATTAGCACATTAAGTACCACATTTTAATTATGTTAAAGATAAAATGTGACATTACCCAGCAAAATTTGAAGAGAGTTAACCTCTATTTTGTCAAATCTGAATAATTTTTACTCACTTGAAGTTGTGGATCGCGTCAGCGAGACACAACTACATGTGGGTAAAAATTTGAATTGAATAATTTGGCGGCTAAAGGGTTAATAGGTAATAGACACCGTATAGATGACATAGCTCCATCTATGCCACTGCATGCATTAGTGTGCTTGGTGCACCTAATTCTATAATCAGTATAATGCCAGTCGATATTGGAAAAATATAGCCAACAATTATAGCCACAGTATAGTTTTATGATTGAAGGTAGATCCGAGCCACAATAATAGAATAAATTTGTATTTACAGTTGCAAATGCATAATGACTATAATCGTTAACTAAATATGTTGATTGATCAGCAATTGAAATTGATAAAAATAAATAATCCATGTCAGACTTATAATATACCCAGATCGCAGGGTATAAACAGCTGGAGCTAGTGAACAGTATGGTCAATTACCGTAGGTTATATACAGCTATTGCTAGTGAACAGTAAGGTCAATTACCATTTAATATGAAGATTACTGCATGAATATAATTTTTTAAAAAAATCATCAAAACACAGAATTTATGTCAAATATCTCAACTGTTCGCATACCATTTTATTTATCATTATTTAGTAGGATGAAAATTAACCGTGGTGAATGATTTTCATTGATTTTTCAGTCACTTCTCAACCAATTGTCATGAAATTTTGCAAGCGCTTTTCTCGAGTGATACGGCGACTACCCTGAGAATATCATAAAAAAATTGTATACTTTAAAAGTTAGTCTCTTTAACATGTAATAAATGGAGCCAAATGTCGTCACTAGGAATAGTGTGTGTGAATTTTCATGAAAATTGACTTGGAAATTAGCGAAATTCATTTACCCCGGTTAATGTGGAACTGGGTATAATTACTATTTTTTTCGAATGAATTTGAGAATTGCTGCATTCAAATGAAATATGCGATACTGTTTATGATAACTATGCCCTATATGTATATGTATATCCTCGACATTGCTAACAGCATTTAGTCAGCTCTATCCTTCTCATATATCACTGGTATTAAATATCAGACTGTATACCATACTGCTGTAATTCTTGACCATGTTTTACGATTAAAAAAAATGGCATTATACTATCTATGCCCACGTATATATACTAATATTTGAGATAGCGTCTATGATATAAGTGTCCGTCTATATGTATACCCTCCGCATTGTTAGAGCACTTTATCCTGTGCGAACAATGTCAACAGATATTCCTCCCTAGGGAGCTCAAGACATTGATTCAATGTTGGTTTAATGTTGGCTTATCGACTTCGACGCTGGTTAAACTTTAAAACAACACTGTTTATTTTTTCGCTGTTTATATAACGGAGTCGAGGTTGTCGTAGTTTGACACTCCAATTCTTACAACGCTGAAATATTTGTGTATAAACCATGGAGATCAAAGGGGTTTTTCAACTTAAAATCATCATAAAAGTCTTAGTTAGCTCTTTCCACTTCATTTTAATACCTAAGTTATGGGTCTACGGCAATTATAAATATTTTAATTCTTTCAGCGAGGGGATCGACTTTGGAGTCAGATTCTGGCGTATAGTGACGGGTCCCGCGCTGAAAGGGTTAGCACGCTTGCCTCATTTATGCAACTTTGGCATACGATAGTTGAGTCAGGAAATGAGAACTACTGCGGGGCCAATACTTTTTCAAATTAAACTTGTCTTGGTGACATCTGATAAGCAGCCAAAGGTAAAAAATAGCGAAAGTTAGGGGATACATTTGGACAGAGGGCTTGTCATTAATTTTGCGTGTCAGAAAACGTGTTTTTTTCTTAATTACTAAACCATTTGGATACATTATGATATAATCGACTTTAGACGTCAGAATCTGACGTCTGTAGACGTCAGATTCTGACGTATAAAGTCGTTGCCCGCACTTCAAGATTAAAAATATTCATAAAGGCCGTAGACCCCTAGCATAGGTATTCAAATGAGTCGGAAAGAGCCAAGTAAGACATTTATGATGATTTCAAATTAAAAAAACACTTTGGTCTATATGGTTTGTTCAAATATATTTCAGCACTTCAAGGGTTAAGAACAGCAGCAATTCACATCTCCGTTTGAATGAGAATGAGAATATATAGCTGAGTGATACGAGATTTGCGTCACGGCTGTTGTGATGTTCTCCATGACCTCATGCCGTAAAAGCTAACACCTGCGCTGCCTGGGTGACTGAGCTGGTAGCACGGCTGGCCGCAGTCACATGTCAGCCCCATGCGGCCGATAACGGTACTCAATCGGACCCTTTTAATTCTCAAATGTTATCCACTATTTTAGCGATTTGAAGTTGGGTTTCTTCACGACTAACTACTATTCAGAAATTGAAATTTATCAAACTAGTTTGAGAACATTTATGCAGTTCTTTATTAATTTTACGGTTATTGCCTTTAACCCTTTAACCGCCGGTGCCGCATATTTTTGCATATTTATTTTTTATTAGCACATTAAGTACCACATTTTAGATATGTTAGAGAACAAATATGACATCAATCAGCAAGATATGAAAAGAGTTAACCGCCATTTTGTCAAATCTGAATAATTTTCACTTACTTGAAGTTGTTGATCGCGTCAGCGAGACACAACTTAAAGTGGGTGAAAATTCAAATTGAATAATTTGGCGGTTAAAGGGTTAATAAATCACGTATTTAGATTAAAAAACACGTTTGAGTGGGCTTTATGACTAAGCTTTTTTATATTGAATTTGGAAACTTTGGAACTTGGAGACTTGGGGACTTGCAGTTCCAGGAACGTCGGAATTTGGAAGCTTCGGATCTTTTCATTTTGATAACTTTTGAACTGAGACACGGGTGTCCCCTGGGTCAAGTCCCCCACTGTGACATTCAAGTTCAAAGAAACAAATGTTTCTGTTCCGCTCACTCATAAAGATTCACTATTGTGGGGAGCCTCCATAACCGAGAGGAAGCGTACTCGACCTCGGACCGCTAAGACATTTATGATTTCAAATTGAAAGAAACTATATATGTTCTCTTGGTTTCTATTAAACTATTTCAGCGTATTAACGGATAATTGGATAATCTGTAGCAGAGAAAAGGTGTGGATCCCCCAGTAGGATTACAATACAAGTCCCGGCAGGTGTACTAATACCAGGCAGGCACACACTGATCCTCTAATCCACAATATCACCTGATAACACTTTCATCACCTGTTGTTTTTTGTGGAATGAGCACTTTGAAGTGGCTGATTTGTCTTTGTGCATTGTAGACACAGGTGATTAGTGGCAGTGTGTATCATAGACTGACCTACATAGATCTGATAATCCTGTCAGACAAACCAGCTTTCACCAGTCACTTTACAACATGATCCGGGCAAAATGTATGCAAATATAATTTAACCTTGATTGTTTTCTAATCCGAAATCATTGTGCGATCGTTAGATGGAATTAAGAATTAAATATAGAAGGTGTCTAGTTGATGGAATAGCCTGTCTTTTCACATTCTGGTGGGATATAGGCCCATATAGTTGAAAATGATACGGACATTGTAGGAACGTAAGCAATGTTCATTTTCTCCATCGATGTTCCAATTTCATTTTGTGACAGCTTACCGCATGCCATGGTTCTCATATCTGGAATGGTCTTTGGTGTTTCACGTATTATGTGAAATACAAAAACATCACAAATATGTTCTTGTTCCTTAAGATAAAAAATATTGAATAAATGCGGTGTGAGACTGAACTGGGATAAGAGAACCTACAGACGATGGTGAGATGAATGAGATGACACTGCTCTCCAGACGCAGGATTCGACATTCGAGCCGTGGTGGTATGAGGCCGAGCACGCTACCTCTCGGTGACAATAAACAGGTTGAACACCTACCAACATCCTATTTGTGCTTAACTCAATGCCCCACAAATGCCTGAATAATAAAAATGGTGTATGTTGCTCGCTGATTTTAAAACACACCACTACATCATTTTCTTTGTCCGATCACTACATGTACATTCTAAGCCGGGAATGGAGAGTTATTGTTGATCAAGTACAGACCGATTGTCATGGTAGGCCTATGGTACTATAATCAGTCAGGTGTGACCGAGCTGTTGATTATGAGGAATCCTCATTATGGTCGGATGTGTTTTAAGTCAGTTAAAACCCTCGGAGGTCTCAGGGGCGGATCTAGTTTTTCAGTGGGGGGGGGGGGGGTTAAAGTTGACAAAAATATATTTTACTGTAAAGGGGTCGAGGGGCCCGCCCCCGGGGAAAGCTCCTCGGGCTTTATCCTATACGAAATCTGTGGCCACCTTATCTGTGGCACCGATTGTTATATGCTGCCATCATATTGGAACCTGTGTTCACCGATAGTATTATGTTGGTCAAAGATTAGAATCTGTGGCACAAATTGTTAAGTTTCTCACATATTGCAGTATGTGGCACCGATTTTTATATGCCGCCTACACATTGAAATCGGTCATTGTTGGTCACAGGTATTTAGACCCTGTCGAAGTTTATTACAATAATGTGTGTTATATGTGTCCTAATTTGCGGGAAGAGGGGTGCCGTGTGGGAAACGGTTGACATTTCATAGGAACAGTTCTTAACATGTCAAATATAACGTTTGATGTCGCCAGGTCAAGTAGTTGCATGCTGAGAAAAAAAAATACATTCATGATTATATTCATAATTAGGGCTTTAATGGATAAGGTTGAAATAATGTTGGCCCAGTGTCACAGACGGTGGCCCGGCATTGCATCAGCATTGGACCAATGTATCGTTTTATCGGGGTAGTGGTTTTTCTGGCGACGGGAGAAGCAGCGTGTATCCCGCATAATCATTCCAAGCCAACACGGGACAATCACCCAATGCTGTTTCAATCGCAAGCCAGTGTCGAAGACGTTGGGCCAACATCGAAGCAGTATTGGGTAAATGGCACGTATTTGCCGGGGTGCGGCCACTAAGTATACAACAGACCCAGTGTTGGAGTAGTGTTGGGTCAGCGTTTTAGACAATTTGTCGGCATTGAACCAGCAATGGGCTGCGACACTGCCCAAACATTGAACCGAAATTGGTTGGGTAGGCATACACCGTGTGTATCTTAGAGACAAGAGCAGCACGATTCACTGGATTGGAATCTGTATAGCAAAAAAATCGAATATGTTGCCAACGATTCTAATCTGTAGCTTTGATTCGAAGTATTTATCTCTCCAACTATTTATTTGAAATTCCACACCGAATGTACCTTTATATTGCGTCTAATGTGTTTAGAACCGGCACGAATTATAATGCCCTACATGACCAAAATCAAAATTATACGAGGGCTGGAAATCTATATTCCCAATAAAAGTCAAATGGCATGTATATATTATGCAAACAAGGCCACACTATTTCTGAGAGCTGGTTTACAATCTCTACCTTGATGGCGGCACTCACATCACGCCCTGATATCGCCCTGATTTGTCACGATCATAAATTGTGACGGGGTCCCGTGATATTTCACATGCAGCAACTAGCCAAATCCAACAAACAATTAAAACGTTTGAAACGAGTCAGTGCGGGAATAAAGTCGGTCCCCGCACTGAAATAATTATTATTATCATTTATGCTGGCCGTAGATCCATAACATATGTATTCAAATGAACCGGAAAGAGGTAACTAAGGCATTTATAGCGATTTCAAATTGAAAAACCCTTTGGTCTCCATAGTTTATACAACAGCATTTCAGCGCTTTAGAGGTTAAAACGAACAAGGTTAGTTATAAAAACGACATTGTTAATATTTTATCCAACAAATATTTGCATTATGCGTAACAGGAAACGTTTTTCAACACTTGACATAAACTGCAATTTGCTACAAACTCAAGACAAATACCGGATCCATTTAATTATTTTGCGACAGGTTTGGCCAACCAAAGGAAAATAGAAGTTTGTTCTATTTTTCTTGGGCAAGCTGATCCATTTCGTGAAATTCTGAAGAAAAAACGACGTTCCAGCAACCGACACGAAGGTGAAGGTCGAGAGATGAAGTGGAAAGTGCACATGGTCTACATTTAAATGTGTTCATTGACAGGAGCGTTCTCACTTCTCAGTTAACCTTTTCAGTGAGGGCACTGACCTTAGACGTTGAAATCTGACGTCTGTAGACGTCAGATTCTGACGTCTAAAGTCGATCCCCGCACTGAAAGAGTGAAGCATTTATAATGGCTGTAGACCCATAGCATAGGCATTCAAATGAAACGGAAAAAACCACTGAGATATTTATGATGATTTCAAATTGAAAAAAAACGTTAGTCTCCATAGTTTATGCAAAAATATTTCAGCGCTTTGCGGGGTAATGTTTCGATGGTGTGCATTATAATCTTACACTTTTTCAGCGACCCATCTGTGCTGCAATCTGACGTCAAGGGAAATAGAACCAACAGGAGGGTATGCTTCGAAAAGGACGGTTTTGAAAATTAATCTAGTCCCTTCCATAAAAGATCCGCATTTTATTCAAACAACTTCTGTCGGCTTATTGCCACAATGTGCAGCAAGCGACGTAAAGTAATATTCACCCCCTCTGAACCAATTTTGATTTGATGTTAGGCCAGCGTCGTAGACGGTGTACCAGCATCAAATCAACATTGGTTCTCTGTCTTGTGTTTGCTGTCACGACGGTTTTGTTAACAATGATTGGGTAAGACCTTGTAACCTCTAACCTTGTGAGCTGAACGCCCTGCACATCGGTGATATTCATCTGGCAGTTTTGATGAGGCATTGAAATTGACATAGGCCCTATATGGTGGACGTCGCGCCGTCACGCTTGCTTGAACACAAGCGACAGCCGTCTGATTGCTTAGAATGAATCTTATTTCATGTTAATTTTAATCTATCGGTAGCTTTTAATAAAGTAAGGCTGATAACGATAATCTTTGTATTCAGTTTCTTTACAAGATCATTTATTGTATACCGATCTTCTTGTAACTATAGAAAATTGAATCACAATTAGCTACTAAATATAATAATAATATGATTATCGTGATTAATCGACAGTAGCAACACTATTGTTTCTTCCGCCGTGACTTTGACTCTCAGAGCTCAACATATCAACGTTATATATTTCTTTGCACCCGATAGACCCAAATGTAATTATAATTCTGTATCTGTACTAGTTAAAAAATCTCGGTTGCAATGATCAGTGTCTATTAATTGTATTACTGATCTGTACATGACCTAACAAATAAACTGATTCGTATTCGTAACTTAGAGATGGTAATTACGCGTGTGATTTCTCATGTAATACGCCACATTAACAAGGCCATAGCGTTTGCAGGGTCTGCTCTGATCAATTAAAGGGATAACCCAGCAAATACGAGACATCAAACCAGTGTTGGATTAATGTTGGGCCGGAATATGTACGATATTTGGCCAACATTAAACCAACATTGGGTCAACATCACATGTCATAGTAGGCTACAGTGTTGAGCTGTTCCCAGTCGCATTTAGCTTGTCTCTGGTATTGTATTTTTAATGCTCAATTTCTGTTTGATGGCTAACAGAATAAACAGAACAACAGCTTACTAAGATATAACAAGGGTATATGAATTTAGTAAGTCATTCGACGTTGTGCATCAATATGGCAAAAGCTAGACTAAATAAGCTCACGCTCAAAGAAAAAATAATCTAATAGATGCAAGTCAGCGACAATAAGCAGATTAGATGAAAAATATGATAACCAACGAGATTTGTCTTCTACGCCTAAAACATGTTTAGATGCTCCAGAATGAAAGACTATCTGATACCGATGAAAAGTTGATGACTGCTCAAGATAGTTTAATTGCGCGTTGCTGTTGTGAGAGGCAACATACAAAGTGTGGCAAACTTAAATAAATGTAAAATAAATGTTTTTATTTTATTAATTATTTTTAGTGCTAATTGAATAAAGATATTTGTTATTGTATGTGTTTGTTTTGTGTTTGTTTTATCAAGTACCGTACAGTATGTGTACTATTAACTACGTGTATAAGATATAATGTACAATTTCACTTAGGGGACCACCTCGCTAATGGGACCACTTTGGCTAAGTCCCTTTGGTGGTCCGTTTAGCGTGGTTCTACTGTATCTGCAAAGTACCGCCCTTCTAGGAGACTACGACACAATGTTGATTTAGTGACGTGCCACCGTCTGCGACGCTAGCCCAACATTAAATCAACATCGAGTCAACGTCTCGTGTCTGCTGTGTATTGTTGTTCCCTTTGTTATCTTATTCATAGGCCACTCGGCCACCTGGAGGGTTCGAACCCTAAAGGCACCAGAGACGCAGCACAATACGTGATAATGACTGTACATTGTCATGTTTATTGAGAGCCCTTCATAGTTTATCAGGTGAACATACAGCGTGTCATTCAGTGCTCAACTAACTGCACTGAAACCAGAAGAGTATTAAATTTTAGTGTTGATAGTACTGTTGACTACTCCCGATAATATCTGTCACAGCGAGAGTGAGCTGTTCATGACTTTAAATGTAGCTAAAGATCATCGTACATTATCCTTGATGTAACAAAACTCGATACCTTTCAGTGCGTGGACAGTCTTTATACGTCAGAATCTGCAGCTGTAGACGGCAGAATTAAAATATGTATAATGGTCCTAGACCATAATATAGGTATTCAAATGAACCGGTAAGAGCTAACTAAGATATTTAAGAAATGAAATGAATCGGGCTTTAGGCCACCTTTGTGCACATATAGGCTAAACTGGGCCAGGAGAACCTCCTGAGGATGGTGAGATGATTGAGATGACACTGTCCTCCAGACACAGGATTCGAAATTTGAGCCCTGGCGGTCTGAGGCCGAGCACGCTACCTCTCGGTCACGGAGGCTCCCCACAATACTGACTTTCACACGTGGATGGGGAAGAAACATTTTTGTTTCTTTCAAACCGCCGAGACCGGGAACCGAACCCCGAACTCTGGCGTGAAAGGCAGCGGTGCTAACCACTACCCTAGGGCCCCCGCCCAAGATATTTAAGATGATTTCAAATTGAAAAAAACTTTGATCCCCATGGTTCATACAAAAAATCAGCGTTGTAAGGGTTGACAGGATTTTCGCAAACTGGCTGGTGATTGTAACAAAGTCTTACGAACTGTCATGAAAAAAAATGTATAATTTAAGAAACGTCACTACTTTATATCGATCGTTGTAATATTATAAGATATGCAAACGGTGTTCATTTGAGTGTGATATCGAAAAATACAGCACTTGTTCAATAATAGGCTACTGTACACATGGCACAGAGTGTGAGAAAGATCATAAATACTGCATTCTTGTTGTTGCAGACCCTACTGACTGTGATTCAAACTTATCTTCTCCTTGGTACCGGTACAATAAAACAAGTTTTATTGATCGTTTCATCTCCAGAGCGTAAATATATATTCCGTGTGTTGTCATTAGCACGTGTATAACCAGTTGTCAAAAGTAAAATATGTCGTACATTTAGAAACACTAATAGTATGTTGGGTCTTAAATTTGACAAATCACATACATTTTCAGTCACGCGAGAAACAGCTTCAAGTGACTGAAAATGTACATTGAATAGCTCAGTGCTGTAGGGAGTAATTGTCAGCTTTGCTATACAGTGTTTTTTCTTTACTATTTATTTATTATATATATTATATATATATTATATATATATTGATGCGGCATTGAGCGGTCATTTTTCGGGGGGGTTTTCACATGCATTTCAACAGTATACTTGTTCATCAAATTGTTATACTTATTTTTTATGAAATGCCCATCAAACACGACACAATGACCAAACATCGGATAAATATCTAGTTTTACGCAGACCCAGAAACCAAGTTTAAATTTAAAAAATTAAACTCAACATATTGAGTTGACTACCCGATAAATTAAATTGACAACTGGATATATTGGGTTGTGAACTCAATATATCCAGGTGTGAACTCACTATATCGATTTTTTAACTCAAAATATTTGAGTTTTGAGCTCAGTACTATATCAACTTCTGAATTCAATTAATTGAGATGACAAACTCAATATAGAATCGAGACAATATCGAGAAACAACACTATTTTGCAGTTGCCCCGAGCTACATATATCGGGCCACCATAGTGGCCCGATATAGCTCTTGAGGTTTTGAGTGAGGGCTATTATCGATGCAGAAAAAAAGCCCTACTCATATCGAATGAGTCGAAGGGTTTATTGTAGTGTATAGTATGAACGGCAGTACCACCTACTCCAGGCCTTGGAACTTTGTGCGCAACTATGATCATAAACACCACGCCCACCTGGTTCCTCCAGGCTACGGGTCACACCGAACCGAATAAAAACACAATTTTAACGTACGTTCATAGTTTAATTAGACTAAGTAAACATTTATGGTTAAATAATTTTATTGATTGTTTGAATGTCAAATCTGATACAGAACTTATTTGCTATTTATTTATTTATGATCTTTTCTGATATGGCGTTAATCTGTTATTTTTGTAGTCGTTTTTATCCCATGCATATCAACATTTCAGCTCCCTGTGTATGCGTGTCCCAGGGAAGAATATCGACAGCAGAAATATTCGATTTCGAATGATTTAGAAAATCTGATCGCCATATTGCCACGGTTGGCACATTTGCCTATTTTTTATTTATGCAGTTGTACCATGTTTTCGTAGGTATTGGGACTGAGTGGCTGAGATAGACTCAATAATTTGTTTCTGTCACTGACATTGAGTTTCACAAAATTGTGAGTCCTATCCCCAGATCTGTTTTGATGGTATTTGCGATTAAGTGTCGGATGAACGTTTATTAATTTTATTTGTGACACTAATTCTTTTAAAGATATATGTTTTAAGTTAATTATAATGTTTGGGAGACTTTGTAGTTGATTTGAGATCGTTAATCGGCCTTGCATCAATTACGAAGTTGATCACTTACTGACAATGTGCGTCAATTACGAGAATTGATTTTCCAGCGTGGACCAAGCTGTCTGCTAGGATTCGGAATTGTATTTGTTTTTGGGCTATTTACAGTAATTTAGCCCTCCTTTGTATTTTTCATATGTTTCTAAGGTCTAAAGTGATTTTGTGTATAAGTTTGCCGAATCGTCCGTTCGTTTTAATAGTCATATTTTGATAAAGTGAGTACATTGACTTGACTGTTGCACTGTTGCGTGTCTGTGGGCGATATTATGTGATCTTAGTCTTACGGAAATGTGACGTTTTTTCTGTGATTTCTACATGACTATAATTAATCTTTATAAGTCGATTTATTGTCATTTCCGGAGGTGTATTTTAGAAGTTGTTTTGGATTTTTAACTGTTGTCATTTCTTAACGATTTCATGATAAGAAGTTACATTTTCATATTCTCCTAACCGTTTCTTATTCTCCCAACCAGCGCATGGCAGCGTGTTGAGGGAGATGGCGATCATTCATTTTGTCAATATTTTGATTGTGTTTTTGTAACTTTGGGAGTGTATAACTTTGAAATTAAATAAGCTCAAGTTTCGAACTCGGTGGTATAATAATGTGTGATTATTACTTGATTTAATGATAACAGTGGTTAATGTTGACAACTTGTATTTTCTGCATAATTTGGTGTCATTTGAAGGAAGGTATATGATTATTTTTGTAGTTATTGCGCAATTTGTATGATTGTGGGTAGAGTTGAAATAGATTATTTTTCTTAAAACGTGATCAATTACTATAAAAGGTTTACAGTAATTCTATTTTAGATAAGGAGGCATTTTAAGTATTGTCTTATAACTTTATTATGTTTAAATGTGTTATTAGTTGGGGCTTAGAGAGTATTTCCCCACCCCCTCCCCACTGGATAAGACCAGCTGACACAGCATTCAGAATCAGTTCTGTCTGGTCTGTTAGTGGGGGAAGGTTGATTTTATATTAGCAGCAGAAGCAGGCAGTTTTGTCTGGTCTGTTAGTGGGAGAAGGTTGATTTTATATTAGCAGCAGCAGCATGCAGTAGTTCTGACTGGCCTGTTGGTGAGAGAAGGTTGTATTTAACTTGACAGTAGCACTAGCAGTACCAGCAGACTCGAGTCGTCTCCTCTCTCTATTATTTTTACTCCTTGATTTTGTGAAGACATAAGTGAAGTGGACTCAAGACAAGAAGTAGGTTGAACCTTGAGTATAATGTTGATTTTGATATAGCTTGTAACTTCAAAAGTTGGGCTAGGTTCATTTTATTGTTGACAAGGTTTTCAGCCTGGTTACAGGTGAAATCTCCAATTTTTTTACCCTTTTCTTTAGCAGAAACCGAGAGTATAGTTTTTTGTGTTGACTCCCCTGGCGAGCTATAATTCGTTGCATGCAAGGTTCTGAATTAGGGTTGGTGCCCAGATGGAGTAGGAATGTTGATGCATGTTAAAGGGTTTTCAGGCAAGTTTGATTTCAGGAACTCTTTCTTTTATTTAAGTTTCACATTTTCCCAGTGATGTGCAGTGACAGGCCAACTGCAGTGAAGAGTGATGATATTCCCTAGGTTGATGTGATGAAGCGATGCGATGTCGTTGTGATGTAGGCCTCCCCTTCCATTTTTTCTACTTTTGGTGTTCTAGGAGACGACTTCTACTAAATTCTATTATTATTTTGTTTATTTTATTTTATTTACAGTTGTGTGGTAGTAACTACCAGTGTTACTCCTTGGTGATATTTTTTCCATATGTTATTACAGTGGGTTCATGGCGATTAATTGGAGGAAAGTTCGATAGGCTTCTTTGACGGCGAAGATAGTCTTGGTTGACCGTACGATTGTGTACCTGGGTTTGTTCCGCGTGAGCTCTAGTTTCTTTCGCTCGGCAATACTGGATTTGCTGGACAGCAGCGCCTGCCATGCTGTGGGTGAGGTGTTGAATGTCGGGGACATTGCACTAGGATAGAGTTTAGGTTCATTCACCTGTCTCCGCCTAAGCTGCTTTCCAATAGCCCGTACCTTTAGTTGTCATAATATAACATTTTACCTCAGCAGAGTGTGTTTGATACAATTATATTGATTGTTACAAAATTTTACTTTACATTTTATATTCTAAGCTCCTATCTCTCTTCTATTATTATTTGACTTTCAACTATATTGAAAGTAGTGTGTTGTGTAACAGTGTATAACTGAAGTTTGACTGTTTCGTCGCCAGCTGTCAGTATAGTTACTGACACGTGGGGATGAGAGGGTTTATGTTATATGAGTGGTATAGTCTGACCGTTTGGTTCCCAGGTCTCGGTTATTGACAGAGATTGACACGTGGGAACGAGAGGGTTTACGTATATTTTTATTGGTCAAATGTGTTGAGCAGCAATCAGCGTTTGTGATAATCATTGTAAATAATTCAAGTGATTTTAGCTAGCTCAGAAGTGATATTATATGTTTGCCATATTGATTTCATGTGTAATTTCTAATCATTTTGATATATAGCTCATGACTGATTTTTGATATTCATGCTGATCAAACCTGATTTATTGTGGATATTATTGTTATTTTTCTAGACTAATTAAAGTTGTATTTTCAAAGAAATAGTTGTGATTAATTCATGCGTGTGTTTGGATTCATTCTTTGGTTGTTACTTCATTCGGGTGATCCGATATTTTGGACGTTAGTTAGATTTTCCGTTCAGCTAATTGTTTGAGATTGATGTCCTTAAGGCATCTGGTGTCAGTCCTGATATTTTCTCTTTGAGGAATTAATTTTGTTATAAATAATTATAACGCCGTTCACTTTTAACGTTTACTTTTCTTCTATGTGGCAGCATGTAGCCTTTTTGTACATCCATCCTTTGACCGCTCGGGCTAATGTATAATTAGGTCGTCATGTTTTCATTCGGGGTTTAATTTTACTTTTCTTTATTATCTTTAAACATTTTGTTCCGAGGTTCGAGATTCTGCGATTTTGCTCGATTTTACGTCAGATTTTAACGTTGGATTTTGCCCTTGGAATATTTCTTACTATTTTTTGTAGATTTTACCCTGGTGAGATGCAAGTAACCCGTCACAATATAACAGACAGCCTCCTCAGTGGTAAAACGTGAAAAATACACCGTTAACTACTGTTATTACAACTACGTTAACTACCGTTACTACGCGTGATACCCAATGATGGTGCATCGATGTTGGGCCAACGTCGCAGACGGTTGGCCCACATTTATCCAGCACTTCGTATGTATTTTGAAAGAAATCCTCTTATACAATTGGCCATCCAATTATTACCAGTATCGCTGTCCATTGCCCTTCTAGTCGTCATATGGACATGCGATAATAACTGTTTGTCATCAAAGATATATTTCAGCACCCGCACTATGCCGCCCCCCCCCCCCCGCCCCCCTCCCCCTATGTTTATGTTTTGGCTGTGATAGTGAACGTGATTAACTTCTTAAGCCTATTGAACCATATTTTATATAAAATTCATCAAAACATATTTCAGAATGAGAGCATTCTGAAGTTTTATCCGATGCTACTTCTTTGGTATTGTATGAATTGAAATCATTTCCACTCGGGCTTGAGCTGAGAATTGTGGCAGCAATTCTCAACTATAGCCTGAATGCAAATAAGAAGAAAAAACAGCTGTGTTTCAAAAGTGCTCTACCAAAGATACTTACAAAGTCATCTTCTGTTACGTCGTCAGGTTCTGTAGTAAAACAGAAACAAATACGCAATGAAACAGTGCTGTAAGCACTTATTGATCATTGTTAAATAAAACTAGCATCATCAGAAAGTATCATGTATTGTTTAAGGGTGAATGAATACGCCTAATATAACTATTTACGCTCACTAGCAGGACTACCAATTACCTCTAAGTATAAAAAAATGAGCAGGGCTTATTATCATTACATTATTCTAATATTGACCGGACAGGATTGTGAAACACAATTTCATAGCGGCATTCAACTTCTAAACCAATATTCTTGTTATATTTCTATTTGAACATTACCATCCCAGTAAACGTTTTCAATTGCACTTCTAGATTCAATAAAAAACGACATAGTCTGAAAATGTATTTTTGTGTTAATTGATTAGTAACCTATATTTTCTCAAATAATGATTATTTTTGCTGCATGTGGTAACTTGGTGATAGTCACCAGGTGACGTCACAGTCAGTATTACCTGTCCTCACACCGAGTATTGTGATCTTCATGGTGCGACTTGATGGCCACCTGGTGAGTTCACACGTCTACTTAATAGCCACCTGGTGAATACACGTGACTATATAATCCCTGTTTCAGACATTCCAGTATTCCAGAGTGATCCAACTATGTCGACCGCCAGCTCCATCATCAAACACAGCTAGCCTACTAGCAACCAACTGTCAGTGGTTCAATACCATCATCTGTAAAATATGAATAATTCTTCACGTATCATTGCTGAAGAGTCAAAACATACAATTACACTTTTTCCCCCTAACTCTCTCTGCGCAGGGACCGATTTTATACGTCAAAATCTGACGTCTATAGACGTCAGATTCTGACGTATAAAATCACTGAAACAATTAGCAATTTATAATGGCCGTTGACCCATATCATGGGTATACATATGAAGCGGAAGGAGCTAACATATACATTTATGATGATTTCAAATTGAAAAAAAAACACTTTTATCGCCATGTTTATACAAAAATATTTTAGCTTTGTATAGGTTAACCGGTATGCAAAACTGAAATCCTGAATAAAATCTATGACACGCATTTTTTTTTTTTTGAAACTTATATTTTACAAATCCATATTATTTTCAGCCCTTTGGAGTTTGTAGCCTGGATTGCGATGGCGAGACACAACTTCAAGAGACAGCAAATTTAAATTCAGTAACTATTCTCTGATGGTTAATGGAAGACACGTATACCGTTTTCAGTCTATGTATGCAATACCGCTTGATTCGTCTGTTACTACAAGTGAACAATCAACCCGGAGCCACAATCTGGTTATGGTGCGGCAAAATAATGACAGACAATTGTCAGCTAACTTTATTTTACGTGTACATATCAAAAAAATTATAATCTACTGTAAATATTTTCAAATAGCGTGTACACAAAAATATTGTTATTTCAAACACTAAATCTGTCTTACGTGATAACTATGTCAACACATTTAACTGGTGAGCAGTTGGTTTTATATGGTAGCCTACTGTTATATAATATTTATTTTTTTATATAATTCGAATCCACTAATATGGTTGACAGGCCTCGTAGAGGTCGTCTCGACCTGTTCCCGTCAAACACACTATGGCATTCAAGTTTCAAAAAAACAAAATGTTTCTTCCTTACTCAATCGTAAAAATTCAACTGGAAAGTGAAACAAATAAATAAACCTCTATATCATAATAGTTTGGCTGATTTAATACATTTTTCACATTAAAAAAAACTGCACAAAAGCCACAAAATCGACACAAAATCGACATCAGTTTCTGGTTGTTAATACTGAGCTTTAAAAATGTGACTAATCACCACAAAAGCCTCATTACAACTACCACAGATAAAAATATTTACAGTGCAACCTCTACATACCGGACCCTGTACAAACCGGAATCCTGTCTATACCGTAATAATTATTTGGTCCCGAATTAATCACCCTCAAAACAATACTAATTAACCCTCTCCAAACCGGAACCTGTCTACTCCGAATACCTGACTTATTATTTTCCCCAAATGCATAAATTGTATTGTATTTCACCTGTCCAAACCGGAATCTATTTTTTTTTAGAATATTTTAAAATCACACGCGGTGCACTAAGGGTAAACAGGGGGCGACAAGGTGACGTAATGTTCATCCTGCTTGCTATCTGGTTATGCAATGGAGAAGGTGCGAAGTTAGTGTCTGTAACACCTTTTTCTCGTTAGAGGAACTATTATAGCGCCTTCACTTTGAGATTGGTAAGATATTTTAACAACATAATGGATTACTAAAATAATTGGTTAGTAAAATATTATAACAAAATCTTTGACTTATAAAATATTAAAAGGTCGTATCAATTCATAAACATATCAGTGCATTAAGCAATAATTCTCACATACATTAGACGGTGTTTTGGGATAAATTTATTGTGTTTGTGATATTTAATGGCCCAATAAATAAATAAATAACGGTAGGTAAACATGGTAAATATAAAAACATTTGATTTATTCGCTTATTTGATTATTCTTATATTATGTTTTACTCATAGTTAAGGCATTAATATTGTATTAAATGACATAATTATACAGTATCGGAGCATTTAGTCCAGCGTCATGCATTACAGAAAATATATAAAAGCTACCAAACAAACGAGTGTTGTCGTCATGAAACAGTTAAAAAAATAAAACTGCTGCAATATGATTAACTCCGTAGCGAAAGCACAACTTCTCCTACTACCGCTTTGATATTTAAACGGACTGATGTAGGTGTTAACAAATATGCTCTGTGTTTGAAATGTGTGACGGACGATTACAAGAATGTAATGTTATTTTAGATTAGGCACTAAACAATCAATGTTTATAAAATGACAAATGCTCTCCGTGTGTGAAATATGTGACACGCAATTACAAAAAATGCTAAATTATCACGGACACAATATGCATACCCGGTACTAGATTTACTAATCTATGTATAATAGCTGTATTATGTGTTTTATATATGAATCATGCTTGAAAAAAAAATGCATGAATGGATGATTATATGCTTTTCATTTTAATATAATAAAACATCTTGAAAAAAATGTGTATTTTATTATCAATTTATTTGCATACATCCACCTCTCATTTGTAGACCTACCGATGACACATCCTGAAATATAACCCTCATGTCAGTTGTACAAGTTATCGTTGTTTGTTCCTCTCTAAAAGCAAGAACCCTCTCTAAACCGGAACCTGTCCAAACCGGAATAAACGTTTGTCCCCAAGGCATTCCGGTATTGACAGGTTTTACTGTATATAAATCGAAAAACTTCTCCGTTTACGTCAATAAACGTAGAGTACTAAACACGAAGTACATGGAATTTGTCATTTTAGTGAATAATAAAAAAAGGGCTATTACAATGGAAGCAACGTGTGAAAGGTTTGTTTTATCATACGTCGTTGAAGTATATTATATAGTGATTGGTGAGCAAAAAATGAAATTAAATAATCATACAATAAAACGAGCGTATACATTTAACAGATACGTCTAACAAAAATAGGTTATCAATATAATAAATTGTAATATATTATAAACAATAAATTAGTGTAAAAGAAATTTAGGAATTATTAACCCACGCTAATAATTAAAATGTAAATTGTGTACAATTCAATATCTGTCAGTCGTAGATACCCAGCAAACACTAAACGTTGGCCCAATGTTGCGTTAATGTTGGGCCAACGTCGAAGATGCGCCAATGTTAACCTAACATTGGACCAGCGTCTCATATTAGCTGGGTGGTCAATATACGTTTGACGACAAGTTCCTAATATTCTTTTAGAGCACGTATTCCTGAGATGCTTTTGTCACTAAAGCAGTGGATCCTCTTTTGAAAAAGGTTGTGATAGATTATTTACTGCTTGACCCTATCAAGCCTGAATTTACCATAGTCATCTTCATCCACTACAACTCGAGAATTGCTGCCGCAATACTCGACTTGTAGTGGATGAAGATGATTTGATATGGTTTGAAAATTAAAGAAAATTGTCATGAATTGGTAAACCAGTTTCATGGCAATTTTTGTTTTAAAACCCTTAGTTGTAGGAAAATTAAGGTTGTTTTCAGGTATGTAAAATGATGCTTTAATGCATCGTGAGGGCTTAAAGTGTTAAAGAGATATGGAAGGGATTCTGAGACACATGCAGCCTACATTGTGAACTCTTTCGGCCATTATGGGTGGTGTTTCAGATGAAAACGTGCTATGTGCGTTTATTATTGAACATCTTATTATTTATAAAACATAATCTTTATTTAACCTACGTTGGATACATCGTTGGAATTCGTCCATTTTAAACCGTTAACTGTAGGCTAATAAAAAGATACAACGAATTAGTGATCACTCTGGAATATTCACAATTGCATTATGTGTAAAGTCAGTATATTACGCTAACACCTAATATGAATGAGAGAGCTTATGTTCTGATATTGGTCAATCAAGCAGTGATTATCATGTATAAAAAACATACTTTAGAGTCACCTGGTGATTAAATATTCATTGTACTTCACAGTCACATTAAGCATTTGTCGAAAACAAATTTATGGATTCTCTGTTATTTTATTTGGTGTGTTAAACTTTGTTAACCCTTTAACCGCCAAATTATTCAATTTGATTTTCCACCCATTTTAAGTTGTGTCTCGCTGACGCGATCCACAACTTCAAGTAAGTGAAAATTATTCATATTTGACAAAATGGAGGTCAACTCTTTTCAAATCTTGCTGATTAATGTCACATTATGGCTTTAACACGCTTAAAAGACGGTACTAAATGTCGTAATAATCGAGTGAAAAAAACTAATATATTCAACACCGGCGGTTAAAGGGTTAAACAGCAGCACACGGGTTAATAGAAGGGAACATCAACCAGCAATGTGACATCACAGATCCATTGGCGGATCAAAGGGGAGGGGGTTGAGGGGTTTAAACACCTCCCCCCCCCCCCTGAAAAAAATCCACAATCTTATTCAGGGGCTTTGCAAAGTTGAAAAAATTCCAGACATCCAAAAAATTTGGATAAAGCTTACCACACCCACCCATCACCTATCCAATTTGTTTTTCTCTTGGAAACCAATAATCTTCAAATATTTAAAAAATCATGGTTTTCTAATTTTCTATTTTCTTTAAACTTTGCAACATCCCTTAGTGGTTTCCGTATAAGCTGATGACCCACTGAGAGACAAACAGACTTACAGTACCCAATATGCCTTAGATTGCAGGAGAAGGCCTTTGACGTTGAAAAATGCGATGAAATGCTCCTTTGTCAAGTTTTGACCCCCCCCCCCCCCGTCTGTAAAAAGCTAGATCCGACTCTGAGATGACATGCTAAATGTAGACAGGGCGTAACCCAGTAAAACATCATAAATTGACAGAATGCTGGGCTAGCGTCGCAGACTAATTTGCGGATTAACTTTTCCAGAAATTTGTTCAAATTTGTTTTTTTCATACTTTTTCCGTCTTACTTCATTCGAATTTTTAAATCTAAAACTGAGAATTAATCGAAGGTTCAAATAATTAATTTCAAAATCAATGAATAGACGAACGAACGAATAAATATATAAAAGAAAGAACGAACGACTGAATGAATGAAGGAATAAAAAACCAACAAGCGAACAAACGAACGAATAAATGAATGAATATTTGGGTGAATCAATAAATGAATAATTGAATGAATGAATTAATAAATAAAAGAACGAATAAATGAATAAATAAAAGAATAAATGGAAGAATGAAAGAACGAATGAATGAATGAATGAATGAATGAATGAATGAATGAATGAATGATTGAATGAATGAATGAATGAATGAATGAATGAATGAATGAATAATTAGATGAAAGAATGAATGGATAGATGAATGAATGAATGAATGAATGAATGAATGAATGAATGAATGAATGAATGAATGAATGAATGAATGAATGCATTAATGAATGAATGAATGAATGAATGAATGAATGAATGAATGAATGAATAAATAAATAAATGAATGAATGAATGAATGAGTGAATGAATGAATGAATGAATGAATGAATGAATGAATGAATGAATGAATGAATGAATAATTAGATGAAAGAATGAATGGATGGATGAATGAATAAATGGACAAATAAATAAATAAATGAATGAATGAATGAATGAATGAATGAATGAATGAATGAATGAATGAATGAATGAATGAATGAATAAATGAATAAATAAATGAATAGACGATTGAATGAGTGAATGAGTAAATGAATAAAAAAATGAATGAATGAATAAATGATTATATGAATAAATGAATAAATGAATAAATAAATGAAAGAAAGATTGAATGAATGAATGAATGAATGAATGAATAAATGAATGAATGAATGAATGAATGAATAAATGAATGAATGAATGAATGAATGAATGAATGAATGAATGAATGAATGAATGAATGAATGAATGAATGAATGAATAATTGAATATATGAATAAATAAATAGATAAATGAAAGAATGATTGAATGAATGAATGAATGAAAGAATGAATGAATGAATGAATGAATGAATGAATGAATGAATGAATGAATGAATGAATAAATGAATAATTGAATATATGAATAAATGAATAAATGAATAGATAAATGAAAGAATGATTGAATGAATGAATGAATGAATGAATAAATGAATGAATAAATGAATGAATGAATGAATAAATAAATGAATAAATGAAAGAATGAATAAATGAATGAATAAATGAATGCATGAATGAAAGAATGAATGAATGAATGAATGAATGAATAAATGAATGAATAAATAAATAAATGAATAAATGAATGAATGAATGAATGAATGAATGAATGAATGAATGAATGAATGAATGAATAAATGAATAAATGAATAAAATAATTATTAAATTAATAAATTAATGTCTGAATTAATGAACAAAAGAATGAATAAATGAATGAATGAATAAATGAATGAATGAATGAATGAATGAATAAATGAATGAATGAATGAATGTATGAATGAATGAATGAATGAATATATGAATGAATGAATGAATGAATGAGTAAATGAATGAATGAATGAATGAATGAATTAATTAATGAATTAATGAACGAATAAATCAATTATTAAATTAATAAATTAATGTCTGAATGAAAGAACGAAAGAATGAATAAATGAATGAATAAATGAATAAATGAATAAATGAATAAATGAATAAATGAATAAATGAATAAATGAATAAATAAATAAATGAATAAATGAATAAATGAATTAATGAATAAATGAATAAATGAATAAATAAATATATGAATGAGTAAATAAATGAATGAATGGATGAACAAATAAATGAATGAATGAATAAAAGAATGAATGAATGAATGAATGAATGAATGAATGAATGAATAAATAAATGAATGAATGAATGAATGAATGAATGAATGAATGAGTAAATGAATGAATGAATGAATAAATGAATGAATGAATGAATGAATTAATGAATTAATGAACGAATAAATCAATTATTAA
>OZ024902.1:21255799-21265799 GCA_964017125.1 Flabesymbios commensalis | reverse complement strand
AATGAATAAATGAATAAATGAATAAATGAATAAATGAATAAATGAATAAATGAATGGATAATTGAATGAGTGAATAAATGAATGAATAAATGAATGAACGAATTAATGAATGAATGAATAAATGAATGAATGAATTAATTAATTAATTAATTAATTAATTAATTAATTAATTAATTAATTAATTAATTAATTAATTAATTAATTAATTAATTAATTAATTAATTAATTAATTAATTAATTAATTAATTAATTAATTAATTAATTAATTAATTAATTAATTAATTAATTAATTAATTAAATAATTAATGAATTGATGAAAGAATGAATGAATAAATGATTGAACGTATAAATGAATGAATGAATGAACGAATGAATGAATAAATGACTGAATAAATAAATGAATAATTGAATAAATGAATAGATGAATAAATGAATAAATGAATAAATGAATAAATGAATAAATGAATTAATGAATGAATGAATGAATGAATGAATGAATGAATGAATGAATGAATGAATGAATGAATGAATGAATGAATGAATGAATGAATGAATGTGGCTTTATACTTCTCGATCACGGAGCTTCCCCACATTATTGAATCTTTACGAGTATATCTTTGAAACCTATAGCCAAAGTCGGTGATGAGCTATATCTGGCTTACAGGCGGTAAGGCCAATACACTACATCCGGACCCGTAATACATTTAAATGCATAAATTAGAAACCATATACCTCGAGTGACTTTCTCTAGTTTAATTTGCAATGTTACGTCTTGGGACACAATATTTCTCCGTATGTGTTGTTTCGTTTATTAATATTGAAAACATGTGATTGGATCACAGAGTAAAGTTGAAAGATATTGAATTTCTGTCACAGTTTTTTTATTCTTTCAAGTAAAGAAAAGTTCACAACCATAAAACATACTTGTAACCACTTATTCTATTGTTGTCTGGCGTCGTTCAAATAATGTTGCAGCAAGGTGGGCTTCTGTCTACGGTTTTCTGAAAGATCGTTTTATTGTGTTGCGATTGATGGTCATTAGTGTGTTATGTCGACTCGGAAATAAAGCTGTAAATCCCAGTAAAGGCATGTTAATGGTGATGCCAGGTCTGAAATTACGACCTCCGCCACAAACACGCAGATTAAACACAAATAAACCGCCTACAATAGTTGATATTGGTCATAGATCATAGATTGGTCTTCAGAACAAACGGGAAATCAATCAACCCCTGTGCTGCTGAGTTGTCTGTTAATACTTTTACATTTATTTCAACAATACGACGAGACACAACTTCAGGCGGATGAAATTGTATATAAATAACGAAACCAAAGGGTTTTTTTCAATTTGAAACTATCATAAATGTCTTTGTTATCTCTTTCCGCTTTATTTGAATACCTATGTAATGGGTTACGGTCATTAGAAATAGTTTACTGTAACAGTGTGGGGATAGACATTAGACGTCAGAATATGACGTCTATAGACGTCAGATTCTGACGTATAAAGTCGATCCCCACACTGACAGGTTTAATACTGTCACATTCATTTTAAGTTTCAAAGGATGAAAAATATTTCCATTCGGCGAAAATAGATATTTGCCAAATAAACGGTGGCTCTGGATGACACAAGGTTAGATCGCATATTGTAGAGATATGCTGAGTGCGGCACCGGGACAGAAAGTCATCTTTGTGTCCGTCAATAAGCCATATCATAAAGAAAGTAATTATTTATTTTTATGACAAATCAGCGGCAATAACTATTATCCAGCTGAGAAAAGGGGTGATAGAGGGGACTTGGTGCAGTGGTTACGCCAAATACCTGTCACATCGGAGCTTCTGGGTTCGCCCTCGGTCTAGCTGGTATTCAGGTTTCAAAGAAAATAACATGTTTATTCCCTGCTCACTCGTAAAAAATCAGTATTGTGGTAAGCCTCCGTGACCGAGGTAGCGTGTTCGCCCAAGATCGTCAGGGCTCGTATTTCAAATCCTGTGTCCGAAGGCTGTGTCATTTGATGCATCCTATCATCCTCAGGAGGTCCTCCTGGCATAGTGTAGCTTGTATATTATATGTCTATTGTCCCATTTATCCATTTTCACGAACAAAGGCGACCCGTGTCGTGTCCAAAAATGTACATGGCGTCTTTACACAGTCCCCCCTAAAAATAACAATAATCGCTGGTATGTCGACAAAATGGAGTAGTCATATTGATTCCTATGGTTTCCTATTTTGATAGACATATTAATTGATCATTTAATTGTGTAAAAATTGTGATTTATATATAGCCACAATGCGTTGACCTGTCACATCTTGGAGATGGGTATAACTCAGGGGTAATAACTCTAGGCCCTAGTGTCACTACAACACTGGGCATAGAGCTCGGAGGCACCATTTTTGAAGAATTATAAACTGTACTAAGTGATGAGGAGATTTTGCTAAAACGCTTACATATTTAGGCTTATTGCTCTAGTTAATCCGATCATTTTATCGTATCTTTATGCAAAAAATGCGCCACTTAACTTGTCATGTCAATCCTTTGAGCTCAACCATCGTGTCTATGCGCCACAATACATATTTTGAATAATATTCACGAAAAGAAAAAAACCCGATATAATCCACCACAATAAGGAGGTTCAGAATTGTGATTTGAGATAACATACTGTATGTATTTAATAAAACCAACTCATTATACTTACCCCGAGATGTGAATTGCGACAGTAAATAGCTTGCTATTTTATATTAACCCTCTGTGTGCCAGTGACCCTCTTATCTACAATGTGATATTCAACAAATCTACTGTGAAACGGCTAACAGCAGTAACTGCTTACTACTCAACTGAGCAGTTGCTGCTGTTCGGCTTTGAAGAAATATTCAGCCAGCCCTCTTACCCCATACCACGACACTGATATGTTCCTATTGATGCTTTACTTAAAGTTTACACAATCGAGGAGAGCAATAATATTTTCGTTACAAAACCTCGCTCAGAAAGGAGTGACAAGTACGTGTTTTGATGGATTATAATGCATAGCGGGTGTTTTTTCTATCATAACATCTGATGAATGTCACGATGCGCTGTGACGGACCCAGACAGGCATCTATTTTATATTGCTACAAGCAAGGAGGTTATATGAAGATAACCTCCTTGCTACAAGAATGGAACATATCTGTCATGCTCATGTAGCCCACCCAGCCATTGATGAATCAACTTTATTTTTTCACAAGCATTAGGCCTTGACCGAGAGGGCTAATGGGCATTTAAACACGCTTAAGCAGAAGACCCAACGTCGCAAACACGATACGGCGGATGGTGCTTAGGCCTACGTAATTGTCATACGTCTCTAGCGGAGCGAACATATGTGAGCGACAGGTTATCCAGTAAAATTAAATATTAACCCTTTCAATCCTGAATTTACCATTGTTATCTTCACCCACTTCAAGCCGCAAATTGATGTGGCAATTCTCGACCGACGTAGTGGTTGAAGATGAATTGGAGTGGGTACCGAATTAATGAAATGTTGCTTTTTTGTTGAAACAGCCTTATGGACAAATTGCGTTCTAAACCTGCAGGAGATCAAGTCAGTTTCCGGGAATGCCAAGTGATACTTAGATGCATTATAAGTGTTTGAAAAAAAAATCAAATGTCTCAATTTAAGCCTCTCTGTACAACAATTTCGATGACTACCGTATCCCCGCGCATAAGCGTGCATGCACTTATATTTGAAGATGCACTTAGTTTTCGAAAACACGTGCATGCACTTATATTCGAACATAAAAAAATATTTTAAGAAAAATACATGCACTTATATTTGAACTTGAAATGACCTTGATCATAAACAAATGATAAATATTTTGACATAGAAATGCAAATTTGTAAACTAATTTGTTTTTACCGACATTTATAGTACGTATAACCTTATTACTACACCATTTTAGCATCGAGAAGTGCATTATATAACCTTATTTCAAGAAAACAACAAAATATTTGCATTTACTATATAAATATAAGTCTAGTTGCCAGGCGCAAACAAATCTTTACTGTTTCAACAGCCAGCCATCATTCCATACAGTGCATGTTTGCATTGTCACAGCTATCGTCAACAGTGCGTCCACACCTCTGTCAAGGAGAGCTGAAGACATGATCTTTGTTGTAAAAACATAACGTTCTCATTGAATGAGATTAAAGACTTGTCCAACCACGGAGTCTCTCCCCACTGACATGACGCCTCCCCACTCTACCACCCTTTGTGAACCGCTGTCGCCCACTTGTGCATTATTTTTTTCTCCGCGGATTTAGTACTCCACAAGAATCTGTTTAGATGAGTGCAAAATTTATTTCAATAATTATGGCGTCTTAACAATGATCGGCTAAATGGGGGCGGGTGTTACGGGTGTGATTATTATAATGGGATTTAATAGACTAGTTTCTTCTTGTCGTTAAGGTGTTAGATTTGGTGACACAATTCCTATTAAGAGGGGTGCACTTAGTTTTCGAAAACAAGTGCATGCACTTATATTCGAGCATAAAACAATTTTAAAACATCCCTAAAACAAGCGATTTTCACTTATAAGTGCATGCACGTTTATGCGCGGTGATACGGTATGCTGAGTGAAATGGATAATATTTTCTATGACATTATATTAAGCAGTCATAATTTGAACCTGACAACAGTATTGAAAATACAGATGTCACAACAGTTTGAGTGTTAGATTTGTTACATATTGCCAACCACAACAACATACTGAAAAGGTTGTAAGGGTAGAGTTAGAATTGTTGTATACAAATTATTTTGTAATGTAAAACAAATCGGTGTTTCATTTAAGTATAGAGAAACATGATGTGATAAACAATTACTAAAATGAATGCATCATTTTGAACTGCTACACCTGTCACCTAAATTAAATAACTTCTAGAGTTCTTCTCCAAAAATGTATAATAGCAATAAAAAACACTTCAATATGTTTCTTCAGGAAGATGGACGGTACAAATCAAATAGCTAAAGAATCAACTTTAATTTGTTACTGTTATTTATAGTTTCTGAACACAAACTTTGTTTTTGGTGGCCCACGTGCTAACGATACGGACTTTTTTCTGTATAATATATACATTGTAATTTAAAAGATCTATTTCACAAAATGCCAAACAATGGTTTTAATTGATTGATTGATTGATTGATTGATTGATTGATTGATTGATTGATTGATTGATTGATTGATTGATTGATTGATTGATTGATTGATTGATTGATTGATTAATTGATTGATTGATTGATTGATTGATTGATTGATTGATTGATTGATTGATTGATTGATTGATTGATTGATTGATTGATTGATTGATTGATTGATTGATTGATTGATTGATTGATTGATTGATTGATTGATTGATTGATTGATTGATTGATTGATTGATTGATTGATTGATTGATTGATTGATTGATTGATTGATTGATTGATTGATTGATTGATTGATTGATTGATTGATTGATTGATTGATTGATTGATTGATTGATTGATTGATTGATTGATTGACTGATTGATTGATTGATTGATTGATTGATTGATTGATTGATTGAAACTACACCTGATATTAACAGGTCTTAGGCATATAGTTTGTTGAAGCATGTAGGTAGAGCATGTAAGGGCCTGATAATATCAGAATAAAAAGACATATATCGTACTGCGTAAACCAACAGGTTCTAACGGCTTATTTTGGTTCATACAGCAGGACTGTACGTGTTACATGTATATTCCGCGATGTTCACTCAATGTTGTGTTATTGCTGGGCCAGCGTCAGAAACGGTTATCCAACATTAAATCGTCACCGGATCAGTGTAAAAAATCAATGAATGAACGAACCAATCAATCAAACAATCAATCAATCTAGCAACTAATCAGTCAATCGATTAATGATCGATCACCAAAAAAAATCAATGAACATTTTGATAAGAAATATCGAACAAGAGAACGGAAGAAACACATTCACAATGCTGTCTATGCTGCTATTAACAAACATCATTTTCAAGAGAACCAGTCATATTACTGCAAAAAAAATATTGTATTATAATATATTTTTTTATATACATTTAAGATATTGGTGGCATAACTAAGCTGAAAAAAACGGCCCTCTTAAATATGCCTATGATATGATTATACAATTTGCTCTGTTCTAGTATATATATGTCCCCAGAACAAACGTGAGATTGAACCAATGTTGATTTTATATTGGTTCACCGTCTGCAACGCTGGCCCGACATTATTATAGCATTTGTTTAGTGCTTTGCATCGGCTGTGTCAGCTAGCCAAGCAAACACGGCACGTTGAAACGATGATGTTTTAATGTTGGCCAAGCGTCTGTGACGCTGGCCCAACATTAAAACATCCTCGTTTCAACGTGTCGTGTTTGTTGCGCTGTACGGTCTTACCTTTCGCCTCTCGCCTATGGATTGCTTACGTCCCGTATCCTCAGTGTGTTTAGTTGATCCAGGCGTAGATTATTTCTTCGCCTCCAGATATCAATAAACACGATGATTGTAGTCAATATTTGCTTCAGAACTGATCCAGACTGCAATTAGTCTTCCACACAGTATGACCCACTATGTACATGATATATCCATGATGTTTGTTAGGCGATGTATGTCTCTACTACGACTACACAAGCTCCATTCCACGCTGCTGATCCAAGACTAGATATCTATGTGATAAAAAAATAATATATCAATAATCCACGCATAAATAAACGTACATACTACGCGGCGATATATATCCTTATACAAAATCACACTTCAATATCCATAGAAAAATTATTGATATAGCTCTTCAAAACAAATTACAAGCTGGATGAAATGTTAGTTTTAACTAACAGGGCGAGTATTTATCTTGCATAAATCATATTATTTATAATCAAATATGCGTTTTGTTTTGATAATCATTTATCGGACAGACTATTTTGCATATTTTTAGGTAGTCTACCAGATAAAAACTTTGGTACTTGTATTGGAATATATCAAATGTTGCTTGTATTAGATATGGCGCCTGCATACACTATGTCCATAGATCGCGACACAATTCTGAATGAAAGATGTCATTACATAAAATAGGGTAGATCTAATTATACAAATACATTTCATTCGAAAGGAAATGTTTCGTACATAAATCCGGAGGTAGGCCAAGTTCTTAAGAAATTAAGAGTGTAACCAAGAAAAACAAAATCTGATTCTATTTTTCTTGTTATGACTCACCAAATATGATTGTGTATATAAGTCTTGGGATATAATTTCAGAAATAAATTCTGGATATAATTCCAAATTTAAATCCTGGAATACAATTGTAAATATAAGTCCTGAGATCTAATTATTTATTAAATCCTGGGATGAAATACTAGATAAATGTCTTAGCTGTAATTTTGGACATACCTGCTGTGGATTGTTCATTAAGATCTAAAGCTCAACAGACAATTTTTTTGTAAATCTGGGAATATAATTCCTGTGATGCAATTCTAGATATAAGTCTCAGCTATAATTCTGGACATACAGGTCTGCTGCTCTGGGTGGTTTATCAAGATCTAAATATCATTCTTATTAATTATATAAATCTCGGAATTTAATTAATGCGATATAATTTTTTATATAACCCTCACCTATAATTCCTGACATACCTGCTGCTGAGGATGATTCATCAAGATCTAAAGCTCAACACATTATTCTTCGTATAAATCCTGGACTATAATTCTGGATATAAGTCCTGTGATATAGATCTGGACATACCTGCTATTCTGGATGATTCATCAAGATCTAAAGCTCAAAATGTAATTATTTATATAAATCCTGAAGTACGATTTTGGACATAAGTCCAGGAGTATAGATGTGAACATATCCTACGTGTGTCCTCTGGATGGATCGTCAGAATGGCTACGGCGGTGTCAGACCAGGCAGCGCCACACAATGATCGATACCTCCCAGCAAACGTAACACATTCACCATGCGCTGGTTTAATGTTGGGCCAGCGTCTGCGACGCTGGCCCAACATTAAGCCAGCACATGGGTTGTCTTCTTGTCGGCTTGTATCCATGTAAACCGGTAGATCCGGGATTGAATAGCTGCTGTTAGCACGTGTCTACATGGATCGTCATTCATATCTAGATCCCAACGTGGGAGGCGTGAACACTGTTACAGTCCCAGGGTGAGCATTCTCCTCTCCCTGAATATAACACAAAATAAGCCCACAAGTGACACTTCAGATGAAATAAAAAGAAAAGAATGGGGTTCTGTAACATTCTAGCTCCTGTCGCTGAAAATCCTCTAATTAAGCCCGAAAATGACACTTCAAGTGTACAGGTGAAACAGCAGATCGGATGAATTTGATTTTATGATTCTGGATTTTAAGATTCGGTCAACCAGTATAATCATGAATTCTATGGAAAGTTATTTTTATAATAAACAATACGATTAATGTTAAACAGGACACTCTGAGGTCCATATGATCATGAAGATGCTGCTGTCAAACCCGTCTTGACGCTTTACCTGCTAGTAACGCCTAGAATTATATCATATTTTGAATAAACAAAATAATGGAAACAGAAATGTTTAACCTTCAATTTGACATATTGAACTTGTATTTTTTATAAAACTACCAATTATTTATTAATCACTGCGAGGTGATTATTGACTTTTCTAATTGATATATTTATTATGTGTATGTACCGATAATATTCCTCAATTGCCTGTCATGATGTATATGTATAATTACATTTGCTTACAGCTTGAAACCAACTTTGAAAAAAATAATCACTGCGATGTGGGAGATTGGGAAAGCAAAGTGATGTATACATCTGTGTCATCAGGCATATTTTTCAATGCGAGGAAATTTCCTAGAGAATGATGCAGTTTATCACAATGATGCAGCCCTACGATTTCGTTTTGATATGATATGCAGACGGTGTTTATTTGTGTGCGATATGAGAAATACAGCACAAGTCAAATGAATAAGGTGTTCGCCTTCCTTATTCATTCGACATGTGCTGTATTTTCCCATATCGTACGAAAAATGAACAACTTTTGTATTTTCTCACAAGATAAATACAAGTCACACATGACATAATCATACATGACATCACATAATCAGTTCAAACTACAGCGAGAGTGCGATATTGACTGATACCGATATACGTCTCACTAAACAAAATGTGAGAATACACTCATATATTTTATAAAATTAACCCTTGTCCTGCTGAATTCTTTCAATTGTATTTTTTGTCATTTGAAGCTAGAATTGCTGACGCAATTTCCAGCTTCAAATGACGAAAAAAATTATATTTGTTAAAAATATACAAAATTGAGTTATTTGACTAAATGAGCTTTTACTATAAGCCATATTATCAATTTCAATAACGTATTTTTTTATTTAAAATCTGCTTGAAAACGTATGTATACCTGCCTAGCAGGACAAGGATTAACTGATATTAAGAATCAATGTAGCTGTTCACAGCTGAGAACGAATGAAAACGTGGAACCTCTCTTGTATGCAAAGGCTCACAGATTCACGTCAAAACAAATTGGCCAGATTGCGAAAAGATTTAGATTGTCTGATCAATTGTCGGTTCATGTGACTCCCCGATCATTATGTATCCCACGATGTGACGTGTATGTATAATCTGGCGACGGAGGTAATTTGACCCTTAATGCTCGAGATTATGTGATTAACATCTCCTTCATTTCGAGTAGGTGTGTCTTTTTGTCGTTTTGTCATTTTTGGTGATCAAATCATATTGCACCTCCTTAAACCACAGTGGACTGAGAGCGCCGGTCAAATGGAATAATCCAACAAACAATAATCCAACAAACAATCGGTTACCCCAACAAGCACCTTGCGTGAGACAAACTTGAAGTATTGCTAGATAAACGGTGTCTTAGGTAGATTTTCTGCTTCATTTAAATACCTATATGTTATGGGTCTACGAACATTATAAATATTTTAATTCTTTCAGTGCGGGGACAGTTTTCATATGTC